>CM068979.1:74029708-74282969 GCA_035357415.1 Ophraella communa
AGTATGTGAGTGTGGACAATGGCAGTTCAAAAAATGTTGGTTGAAAAGCAGATGATGACTGGCCAATCGGTGAGTTTGTTTAAGTTATTATTTCTTTTTTATTTGAGAGAAAAAATATTGTTTTATTAGCCGGTTTTTGTTTGAAATAATGTGGAGTAAATTTTCCGTTAGAAATTGAAGAAATTGATTTTCTAGATTTAAGAGTTGGAAAAGTTAATTATTTCATAAAGTATTCATAATTATAAGTTACTGATTTACCGGTATAAAACAATTATTTTCAAAATTAGTATATTTGGATGTTTTAAAACCTTATGCAGTCAAATTATTAATATTAACATGTATTAGATTTAAGAATGTATAAAAGGAATCGCATAGTATATTTATTGTTGGGCCCCACTGGATGATTAACTTGCTTAGTTTTTGTTAAAGATAAAACGTAATTTAGTAAACTGGAATTATTTATTATGATTCACTTTCTCGAATACACTGTTAGGTGTCGAATGTTCATTTAATGGATATAAAAATACATTTTTATAGTGATACTAGTAGTTTTATTATTTAATTAAATATCAAGACTACATCAGAAGTGGTTGTGAAATCAAAGTGTTATTTTGGTTGGTTGAATTAGTCTGTTAAAATGCCCAAATCTAAACGGAAAAGACGTGACATCTCGTCCTCAAGTTCTAGCACATCGGATGATGATGACAGCAGCAATTCAAAAAAGGGTCATAGAAAGCATTACAAAAACTATGAAAAACGCAGTTTAACACCTCCAGTAACACCGGTGAGTACCCTTAATTATATACCCAGCCAACAATCTAATAGAAATATAGAATCTGTAAGTTTTATTTCTGAATTTGACCCTTTAATCGGTCAAGTAGATCGATGGCTTGAAATATTAGAACATAATGCAAAAATATATTTATGGACGGAAAGCATTATTATTTATCAAGCTATTAGCAAACTCCGCGGTACTGCTTGGACTTGGTACAAAAGTTTTATAGAAAATGAGCCAAATTGGTCAGCATTTTCATGGTTTCAATGGAAAACCTTATTACAAGAAACATTTCAAAGTTCAAAAAATACTTATGATATTTTTATGGATATTGCCAATCATAAACCCAGTGTTGGTGAGTCTTTATATTCATTTCACTTCGAACATCTAGCTAAAATCAATAAGTTATGCGTCAATTTTACCAATACAGATAAAGTTTCTTTAATACTTGGAGCAATTAATGATCCAAATATTAGTTTAGCAATTGAGGCTGCAGGAATCAAAGATCCTAATTTAGTAGCAGCCTATTGAAGAAATAAACAATATATTCCAACAGAATCCCCAGTAGAAAACTCAAATAAAGACATCGTTAATAAACCAAAACCATTCAAAACTGAATACTCGTATAAAGAAAATAATAAAGAAAAAATATGCTTGTGTTGTGGTTTTCAGGACATTTAAAACAAAACTGCAGACATCGCAAAAAAATTTGCAATTTTTGCAATGTTTCTGGACATATCGAGAACAATTGTTTTAAAAAGAAAAATGCAAATCATAACAAAGATAAATAATCAAAATTTTCTCGACCTAATAATGAGAGCGCAGTTATAAAATCAGTTAAACGAATAAAATTTAACAATACACAAAATAAATTTAATAAAATTATTTTGTTAAATCATAAAGAACACGAGGCGTTTATTGACTTCGGAAGTGACTGTTCCTTAATATCAGCCAATAAGTTAAAATTTAACATTCAAGATTTGGATGAGGGAGTACAAATATCAGGATTTTTAGTCGTTTAAAAACTACAACATCAACTTCTATGAAGATTGAGTTAAGTATTCAGATAGTAAAACATAAACCTTGAGTAGCAGTACCTGACACATTCACCCAACATGTTTTAAATACTCTAGATGGTATCTTTAAAATATTTGAAAATCCAAAGAGGATCATTACTGTCGCTGGTAAGGCTTTTGTATCGAAACCGTTCACAGAATATATAAAAAAGTGGTATAAGGGTATTCACCACAGCAGTTGGCATGGTTAGAGGAAATGGACAAGTAGAAAGAGCCAACAAGACAGTGCTAGATGCGTTAGCCACTATGGGGGCAAAATTAGACACAGATTTGTGGGATACAAAGTTAGCAGCCATACAACTAGGGATTAACAGTACGAAACACAGAATAACCCAAGCCACACCAGCAGAACTGTTTTTCGGTTATAAACTTCGAATGAATGAAGATAAATACATCAGCGACGATGAAATAACATTGATAGATGTTACATTATTTAGAAAGGAAGCTGCCGAAAAACTTGAAAATAATCGTACCAAACAAAATGAAGAGTTTAACAAAAAACGAAGAGCGCCTATCCAATATGTAGTCGATGATTTGGTTGTTACTAAGGTAACTAGTTTTCCTGCAAACAACAACGAAAGCAAGGAATTATTGGATAAGTATTGAGGACCATTTCGAATAGTGGTTCCGAACGACCGTTATAGAGTGAAAGAAGGTGTTCACTCTACCAGAAGTCAAAGACCATATGAAGCCGTCGTAGGAGGCGAGACTATTTAGTTGTTTAAATTTCAAAAGACTTAAGTACAGATTAAAATTGATGAATTGAATATCAGATTCAATTATGATTTTGTTTTGATGAATTGAATATCAGATTCAATTATGATTTTGTTTTGATGAATTGAATATCAGATTCAATTGTGATTTTGTTTGATGAATTGAATATCAGATTCAATTGTGATTTTTTTTTGTTGTTTATGATGTAAATTTCTGATTTACATAGTATAGTATTTAGCTAAAAAAAAAAATTTTTACAGTAAATTTCTTATTTACTAAATTTAGATTATACCTACAGATATAAATTTCTGATTTATATGACAAGAAGAATATATTTTTGATATATTCAGTAAAAACGATATCAATATAAATTTTTGATTTATATGATATAAGCTCTCTCCGAGACACTTACTTTTGACTACACCATGATCATGCAACTTTTCAGTATCGACCGAGGACGATCGAGGGTCAGGATGGTCGAATGCAGTCAAATTATTAATATTAACATGTATTAGATTTAAGAATGTATAAAAGGAATCGCATAGTATATTTATTGTTGGGCCCCACTGGATGATTAACTTGCTTAGTTTTTGTTAAAGATAAAACGTAATTTAGTAAACTGGAATTATTTATTATGATTCACTTTCTCGAATACACTGTTAGGTGTCGAATGTTCATTTAATGGATATAAAAATACATTTTTATAGTGATACTAGTAGTTTTATTATTTAATTAAATATCAAGACTACACTTATTACTTGGAATATAATCATTCTTTTTTTATTAGAGGTAAAAATTCCATAAAATGTATTAAAAAAATCTTCAATATCGACTGTTGTCTTTTTATAGTTGCACATTTCATTTATTAAACTCGTTTTAAAATAAATATATTATGAATTTCTTATTTGCTAAGTAACTTATACATGGTGTCCAGGAACTGGACTGGCCATATTTTGTAAAGACAGACATTCTGAAGAGTACTATCAATAATTGTCACAACTTATAATTCAGATCTAAAAGTTCAAATTTCTCCTAAACCCTTAATTTTTATCGAGTTCAAACAAGAGTACATTTTCATTAGTAATTGGATTGGAAAATTTATTTTTGAAATTTAAATATTGTTCAGATGGTCCCTATTAAAATTACGGATTAATAACCAATGGGCACAAGCCCTCTCTGCTTATCTGTACGTAATGTAGATACACTTATACCGTCAAACACAGGACATGGATCTATGCAATCCGTCACTGGAATTTTATAGTATTCCAATGTATAGTTTAGAAATTATGACAAAACAAAGGTTTTTATTTCGAAACTTTAGAGGTTTATAACTCGGAAACGAAGGCTCGTATGACAAAAATTTATTTGAACTTCTAACATTATTTTTTGACCTCTTCTATTTGCTCCCGAATTTTTGGCATTAAGTTCCTGGACACCCTGTATATTGAAACAAAATTATTATTATTATAAGTTTTAATTATCAGTTCCTATTTTTTACAGGTGAGTATTGAAGAAACTTTCGTCAGATCTTCAAAGGGCGTTCTCCACGATCATCAGTTGGGCTTATTTTTAATAATAAAAGGGGTAAGTGACATAAATGTATATTTTATAAATCAGATACACTGTTAAAATTATAACCAGCAAGTTTTTCATAGTAAAATAAATACGCTGTGGTCAAAAATAACCGAAATAATTTTTTATTTATAATATTTAAAAAATAATGTGGTTACAAAAGATGATTTTTACATCAGTTTAGATTGATTTTATCCAAATTTAAACTAATACATTTTTATTAAGTAGCCCATTCAAAACATTTCAACTCACAGTTATAAAATTAGGAAAAAATAGTAAAATTATTTCTCTTAAAGTACCTCAAAACTAATTCACAACAATTTATTATAACAGTACTTAAATCTTAACTCGTATAAACTAATTGTTTCTTTCTTTTGTTACAGGGTGAGTCTTTAAAATCTTTTTCTATCTGTATTGATTTACGATGAACTTCAAGATCGTCACTAGAATTTGATTTTCAAAAGGTAGGTGCAATTAAATGGGAACTCAAATGATATAATTGACTCTCTGTAGTTTATTTTTACTGCAATAATTTTGTACATTTCCGTATATTAATAGTTGACAGGCTGTAAAAAAAAATTAAAAAATAAGACCTTTTGAAAGGGTTGATTGTTTACAAAGTAAATTTGTTTAAAAATAATTATTTTAAGGTAATTTATAAAGAAAATATATTGAACTTTTTCCAAAATTATTAGTTGACTTAAGGTATTTTTTAAATAGAGTAAAACGTATATTTAAAAAAAAATACTATAAAATTTAATCTTTATTTAACAGATTAATAAAATTTTTGTTTTATTAATGAAATATTTAATCTTTATGTTCAATTTTTGAAGCATTTTAATGACCAATATTAAAAAAATTACGTTTTATTTAATGTTCTATATAATTTTGTGAATATAGCTAGATCAATATTAAATTTTACAATTCTGATATAGTAATAGCGCTATCAAATTATTCATGAAACGTTAGTATTTAAAAAAAAATTTCTATCTGTATTGATTTACCTACTTCAAGATCGTCACCAGAATTTGATTTTCGAAAGGTAAGTGCATTAAAATAGGAATTTTAATGATATAATTGACTATCTGTGATTATTTTTATTTAAAATGTTTTTTTTTATTGCGTAAATATGTTTAATATGAGTTAATTTATAAGAAAAAATTATTTTAGGGTTTTTAAAATTATTATTTTACTTGAGATATTTTTTTTAATAGAGTTAAAAGAATATTTTAGAAAAAATATTATGAAATTTAATTTTTACTTGAAGATTAATGAAGTTTTTTTATATAAATGATATATTTCATATTTAAATTCAAATTTTGAAACATTTTAATAATCTGTATAAAAAAAGGATATTTTTATAAAATATATATACACCTTATATACAAGGTGGAAACAATTAAAAAATAATACCTTTGAAAAGGTTGTAAATTTCATTAAAAATAAAAAATTATAGGCGTTTTATAAAGAAAATCCATTATGGCTTTTTTAAAATTATTATTTATATAACGTATCTTTTATAACAAAATATTATACAAACACAATATTAAAAAGTCATTTTCATTTATTGTTTTATATAATTTTTACATTTTTGATACAACAATAACACTGTCAAATTATGAACAAAATTTTTAAAATTTGGAAATTTTTTTACGAATATATTAATAATAATTGTTCATATTTTTTTATGTCAAACAAATTAGCAATCAATAATGATAATACGGAAATAAAAAAATTGAAATAATCTATTACAAAATTTTTTGCAAACTATCAATGCTTTGGCAGCATAAATTCTTTTTCGTAATAGTTTCAATTTGATCATTAAAAAGTGTCCTTAAAATCTAAGTAGCACATCACCATTATCTCTTACGACAATATCACTTGGTCGAACATCATCAGCATTAATTTTGTCCTAAGAAAAACTCACCCTTTCAAACTGAAAATCTATTCTCACCCGAACTGCAGGATTATTCCTCATAAAACTCATTTCCTCCGCCTCTTAAGATGAACCCAATCTGCAAGTTATCCATACTTCTTCTGGTAGAATCTGAATTATTCCCAGTCTCATTTCTTCTACTGATTTACTGTCCTATACAGTTGGAATATAATTCAGTAAACTAGAAGCATCTCTTTAATTTAAAGATTCAGTAAACTTGAACAGCTTGTAAACTTTAAGCTCTCGTATGCACGAGCATTTTTAACTGGATCATCTCTACAGCTTGGGCAGTTCATCCCTCCACTCGTGATCTTCCATAGGGGCGGTCGACTTTTTCTACACAGAAATACGACAGGTACCACAATGTGGGAGAAGTACTATAACTTAAGGTGTCTGTTAGTCTGGCTTACAAACCCAGCTGTCACCCATTGAGTTGAGTACGTATAGTATTTTCTGTTTCTGGGAAATTGTCGCCTGATGGCTATTAAAGAACCGCCTGTGGCTTCTTCTTATAATCTTTATTTTATCCTTTATTTTACCCTTTATTTTACATACAAAGTATATTTAGTCTATAAAAACCTTAGGTTACCATACATCAAAATCTATTCCCTAAAAATATCAAAACTTAACTTCATTTTACCCCACAACATCTTCCAAACAATATTCTTCTGGTAGAATCTGAACATCATTTGGAGACTTGTTTGGCAAAAGGTAATAAACAAAGACTTTTCTGGTTGATAATCTAGAGTCAAAAAATGTTTGCAGATTATGAAAGCAAGAAAGAAAATTGAGGATACTGTTATATCCTGCGGAAGAAAATTGGACTAGGACTAAGACATCGAAAACAACATGAGGCAGAATCATTGAGTCATATTTCTGCTAGGTATCATAGGAGTTCTCTTGGGAAAATGCTTCAGGTAAAATCAAGTAAAAAATTACATTTTTCATTGATCTTATATATTAATTTGTAAAACAGCTTTCTAGAATTTTACAGGAACGTCTTTGATTGGATATATCCAGACATTTGAGTCAGGTACACTTCACCATCTTGTGATTTCTTTAATTTTCAAAATATTGTAAGGTATTAAGTATCAAGAAATTAAGGTTTTAACAGAAGAATGATTGTTCTATAAAAAGTAACTTTTTTTATTGCAGGTTTTTACATTTTTATATGACGATAAGAAATTGCAAACAAATGTTTTGATTTATAATTTACAGGTCTATTATAAGGAACATGGAAGGCATTATTAGGTATCAAGAATATAAGTCTATATGAAAAAATCTTTATATTTCTATACAAGGTAACAAATCTAAAGGTTTCACCAAATAAAATGGAAAAGATATTAAACTATTTTTGTTGTTTTTATCAGTTGCAGATCTATTATTATAAATATGGAAGATATTCGGATGAAACTGAGTACAAGATGAATGCAGACCATTCTTTACAAATGTACCACTGCGTGCCGAGCGCAGCGAGGTTCGCATAAACCAATATAAAGTATATCTCTATAAAAAAACACTTTTATCGTTTTATACAAGGTAATTTTTCTTAAATGCATGTTTTTCTGCTTTGATAAGTTTAAAAATGGTATTGTGGAGCTTGGAATGACGCAGGAATGTTGGTGGGTATTAATCTGGATTGGGAAAATATATAATTGAGGAAGCATGTACTTTTGTAGTATTGGGATAGTAGTTCTAATACTTTGTATATATATTATTTGTTGCAATATTTATATAATCGTAATATTTTTGATTATTATAAACTGTTGAGTTGTTATATTACAGGTACTGTTAAGAAACTAATTCTTCGTCTTAAGACTGTTTTTCAGGAGGTAACTGCTTTGTATTTGTGTATAGACTAGACTACAGAAGTTTTGAATCCAAAGTAAACAACCCTTGAAGGTTAAAAACAGAAATTGATTGGTTTATTATGAAAAAATTAAACGAGAATAATTTGAAAGATGATTTCAGGTTAAAAAGTTGGCAGATGGTTACTAAATGATTGATAGATTGGACAAATAATTGAAAATTCGAAGAAAATGGTGAAGAAAAGACAGCCCGATATTTCTAATGATTGTTTTTGATGCAGATGATTTCAGTGCATCTTAAGGGCGGTTCAAAACGGCCACTTGGTCGGTGCTTGCACTGACTAACGTCGTTTATTATCAGGGTGAGTTCAAAATTAGTTTTTGTCCAATTAAAATTATTTTTCTTCAAAATTTCCATGTTCTCACCAGTATATTGACAGAAAGAGAATATAAAGAATTTGAGGACCCTGTTGTTTCCCTCTTAACACCGTTTTCAACCCCTATATATCGTATATCGAGGGTTACAAGAGCTGTGATATAGGGGACCCCAAAATAGTTCCCTATATTTCGGAATTTTTTAAAGAAAGTTGAGTTTTCTAGGTTATTATTAAACTTTTCTTAAAAATAATAATATTTTGGTATTTAAGGATAATAAAAAACTCGTTTTAACAAAACTTCCAATATTTATTTAAAAATTGCTTTTTTAAAAGACTCAATGACAGCTGTTTCGCTATGAAGCATCGTCAGATTGACATTTAAGTTACATTTTGTTTGTTTGTAGCTAGGTACCTTAATAAGATGGACTTCCAAAAAGTAATAGTACAATCAATTTAATTTTGGTATTTTTTAGACCCGACAAATATATTATGCATAATTTTTTGAGTTACTTTATTATGATCCCAGTATTTGTAAATCTTACTCAAATTCCGTGTAAATTTTATAAATATTTTTACATCGGTCTCTTTGATTTTGAATAAATGTGGTGTCGTATATATTTAAGAAATCAAAAGGGCATAAATATGTAGAGAAAGGATCGAGCTAAAAAAATTTAAAATTATACAGGGTAAAAGTTAAAGAAAACGTTTTTGAAAAAAATTTCTTTAAAAAATTTATTTTGACTACACCATTGGACCAAATGTCCATCAAATGAAAACGGCGCATCTATAATATGATAAAAAAAACTACATTGTTAAAATTATTTGATTATAGTTGAAGTTGTTGCGTTTTAAACAATTTAATTTTCATCGTAAAAGATTAATATTTTTGCATTTGGACTTAAATTTTGCAGAAAGGGTATTTTTGACTAGAAAATATTTTAATATTAAATGAAAAAAATCCTTCTTAGAGTTTTTCGTAGCTAATTGGTAAATGAAATTGTAGAATGTTTTCTATACTTTTTGTCGAAAATTATTTTTAAAAAATATTTAAAGATATAAAAACATCCTGCAGAGTCCCAGTGAAGTTTTCCGAAATATTTACGATCAAATTTATAAAATTCCATTTTACTGCCATCTTAAAATCACCGATATCAATAACACCGGGAAATAAATTGAAATATTTGCAATAATATCGCCTTTTCTTTTTATAAAAGACGGTCCCCGTTTTCGATAATTAATCTTTCGATTTGGATTTTTGTTTCCCCGCGCGTTTTCTTTGAAATTTCCGGTCGACTGACATCAAAAAAGCGGAAACTTCATTTTCAAAACGATGCAAATACTGAAAATCCAGAAGTTTCTTACACGCCGATTCGTGCGTGCTAATCATCGATGCCGAAGGAAACAGAAGCCTTTAATGCCTTTGCGAGAATCTGCTGTACACGTCGAGACTCGTTCATTTCCTATCTTTCAACGTGCCGTGATTGATATGCAGGAAGTTGGAAAGTTTGGATTTTTTTTTCTTTTTTTTATGGTACCGACGTCGGACGCGCGCATGGAAAACTTCTTTGTGTGCCGATTAAACTTTGTGTTTCTGGTGTATCAAGAAATCGACAAAGTGTCACGAGTGTGACTCTTTCTAATTACTATATATACGAGGCCGCAGAGAATTTTTTACTCTCTTTTGAACCCTTTTAGAAAAAAAAAAAGTTGTACGCCACTGTACTCATTTCGAAATGTTTAAATCATGTTGAAAACGGTATGCATATATAGTAGGCCATTTGTTTATTTTTAGTGGTGTTGTGCTATTATTGTGTCCAGGCATCCAGATATCTCATTTACCTACTTGGACCCTCCAGAGCCTTCGACGTTCGCAGGATCTTAATGGTTATAAATAATTTCGTCTAAGTCTAAGGTTCCTTATGGTATAAAAGGGGCGGTCGACTTTTTCTACACAGAAATACGACAGGTACCACAATGTGGGAGAAGTACTATAACTTAAGGTGTCTGTTAGTCTGGCTTACAAACCCAGCTGTCACCCATTGAGTTGAGTACGTATAGTATTTTCTGTTTCTGGGAAATTGTCGCCTGATGGCTATTAAAGAACCGCCTGTGGCCTCTTCTTATAATCTTTATTTTATCCTTAATTTCACATATATTTTAATCACAAGTTATGGTAATAGCTACAATAATGATTTAAGATGCACCGTTCTTCTGGTTGGAACCATTCCTTGCGATTTTTTCCTGTGGCCTCTTAACGTGTTGAAATTCAAGAGATTTCTGCAAGTGATGTGAATTATATGAAAGATAATCAGTAGCCTTCAGGTATGAAGTAAATTATATCTTCTTCCTATTTGATACAGAGACCTTTCAGAACCTCACGTACTATATATAATTTTATGTAAATCGAAGCACAAATAATTGTAATTAGGAGGTCTTTTGATGTAACGCTGAAAAAGCAGTCCTAGGTACAAATGGTGGAAGAGGAGGTGTTTTTAGCAGGTAGGTCACTGGAATTGAGGCCGGCGGTGCTCGATGTCTCCCCTAAAGGGGGATAACGAGTGCCGCTGGTCTTACTCTGGTGGAATCCTGCACACCTGGGATACGCTCCCAGATGTCTTACGAAGATTTTCACCTCAGAAAAAAAAAAAAAAAAAAGATGCCTTTTGATATCTCTTCACTATATGTAACCCTGTTTTTTAGTTTGAGGGTTTATTATTAAAATCTCTATTCAGATATACTCCTTCCTGTATCTTTTTGTTCTAAGAAAATAGTATTAGAATCTAATAAATGTCAAACGAAGTTTCTCTATATTCTTCTTTTTATTTGACTACAATACTACACCATTTTTGAACGCAGCAAACCTTAGATTCCTTGTCTAAGCAGCAAACATTTTAGCACGAGGTGTGTTCGTTTGAAGTTTATATTTTATTAGTCCACGAATTGTATTTGATATAAAATTAATTACGTAACCTTTCTTAAAGCATTTATTTATTATTTGTAATAACTTGCGGCATACGAATTTCAATATTTACCAAATTTACAGTGAAAAAAGATACTGATTGACAGTAGCAAACGAACCATGGAAGTCAAACGAATAGAGCGATTTGTTCACTTTGATGACGTGCACTTATATTTATAGGTGCGTTCGGCTATTTGATACGGAGTCGGAGTGGAGTGAGAGTAGATTTTTGTCACGTGATCTTGGAGTAAAGAGAGTGTGAAATGAATAGTCGAACGACTTGGTACTTCAAATCGGGGTATTTGAATTTGACATTTTTAATTTCATTACTGATCACTTTTATTTTTAATTTTGGTGTTGTACATTACATAAATATAAGAGAAAAAGTCAAGTTAATAATTCAATATGAATTTTTTTACACTTGTGCCTATTTTGAACCAGGCAAAAGAATTATATTTTTCGGACGATGATGAAGAAATGTCTACCATAGAAAAAATTGATAATTTCGCTGAAAATACTGTGCCTAATTTTAATGATCAGCAATTTAAAAGACATTTTCGCATGATGCCAGATACATTCGAAGATTTAGTTATAAAAATTCAAAATGTAGCAGGCATTAGAGGTGTAGGGTACCCACGAACCGATCTTGAAAAAGAAACCATGGTTACTATCTGGTACCTAGGAAATATGGAAAGCTTTAGGTAAGTTCACCTTTTAACTTAATTAATTTTAGTGTTTATAATAATTTAACTTACATAATATTAGCTATAACAAACGATTTATTTTCAATTTTACAGATCTGTTGCAAACCGATTTGGATTAACCAAAGCTACTTGTTGGGCAATTTTAAAAAGGACCTGTTTAGAATTGATAAAAGTCAACAGACATTACAGGATAATAAGTTGGCCTGATAGAGACAGACAGAGAGATATTGCTCATAATTTTGGGGGAAATGGATTTCCAGGTAAGCATCTTTGTAATAAGTGATAGGGCTGCTCTACACTCTGGTCCATTCATGTAAGTCAAACACTATCATGTGGATTGCAAGATGCTATTAGCCTTGCATATCCACATGCTGGCCCATCAGTTATTCAGTTTTAGTGAATTTATTTTATCTATCACATTTTAATAACATCAAACTAAATAAATAAATACCAAAGTTTCAAAAAAATTCTTTTTGAAACCACAACAAATAGGTTAAATGATTGTAGCAAATGGTACACAATGTGTAATAATATTACAGAATTGGACATGATGGCCATGGCCAAGAATTAACCAACATGTGAAACAGCCAATAGATTCATTGTGTACAATAAAGCCTAAAGGTTTTAAGTCACATTATTTTGTTTTAGGTATAATTGGATGTATAGACGGGTCCCACATAAGAATTGTTGCACCAAAACATAATGCCAACTCATACATAAATAGGAAGGGATTTCACTCTATTGTACTTCAAGCAATATGTGATTATAGAATGCTGTTCACAGATGTGTACATTGGAGAAGTTGGATCATTACATGATTATACTGTGTATAAAAAATCTCCTTGCTATAGAGGAATAAGAAGTGGGACTCTACATTTTTTGGATGACTCTCACTTGGTTGGAGATTTGGCATATAAACTGGACACAAACCTTATTGTAGCATTTAAGGATTTTGGTAATTTAACGGAAAGACAAAAAAACTTTAATAAAAAGCTAAGCCAAGCCAGAGTAAAAATTGAAAATTCTTTAGCGTTACTGAAAGGTAGATTTCGTCGTTTAAAGTTTTTAGAAACTGTTAGGGAAGATTTGTGTGTCATAAATATTATGGCAGCTTGCTGTTTACATAACATTTGTATTTTAAATGGTGAAGTATTTCAAGATTTATTAGACCTTGAACAGGAACGGAGAATTGAAGGAGAAAATAATCCTAATAACTTTGAAGATGTTGATGTAAGGAGGCTGCAACACCAAGCTATTGTCAAGAGGAATCGTATTGTAGACTTATTACCAATTTAAATTTTTTGTGTATACAAGTTTATTATGGCAATTTTTTATTTACCTTAATATTGCTGTTGTTATTTTTTTGTAGTTTGCTAAACATATTATTTAAATCATGTAAATGGAAATAACAAATAATAAAATAAATGTATTAAACAAAAGTTTATTCTCTTAAAAAAATAATCAAGAACTGTAAATAGAAGCAAAGAATAATAAAATAAATATATTAAACAAAAGTCTTATTCTCTAGAAAAAAATAATCAGGAACAACTGTAAATAGAAAAAACGAATAATAAAATAAATATATTAAACAAAAGTCTTATTCTCTAGAAAAAAAAATAATCAGGAACAACTGTAAATAGAAACAACAAATAATAAATATAATATTAAACAAAAGTCTTATTCTCTAAAAAAAATAATCAAGAACAATATTGTAAAAAAAATATTGTTAAGTTTTAGTTGGTCTGCTGCTATTTTTTTTAACACTAATTTTCATTACCTTTATTAGGTAATTTTTCCACCATTTGAGCAAATATATCATTAAACCTATCTAACCTAACCATTTTTTCCTTATGCCTCCGTTCAGATTCTGTTTGTTTCTGCTTCCTCTTTTTTGAAAAGGAACTTTCAAATATAGCTGATCTTGAAGATTGGTCTGCAGTGGAAGGTGCAGAAGATGTGGAAGGTTCAGAAGATGTATTAAGCTCATTGGGGCACATATTTTCATTACCTAAAAAATGTTAAACATTTAATTACATATATAAAGTTTCCACTTTTAAATAGTCTGGCTACTTTTTTTTTAATTAAATAATTACTTATTTTATCTTGTGTTATAATGAATGAGTACTTCTTACCAACTTTGGTATGAAAACCTTCTAGGCTGCTGCAAGTAGCCACTGGATTTATTTCTGGCTTATTAAATAATACACTATGCATAGCATTAAAAAACTCCCAAAATCTCTTTTTTTGACCAGAAGTCTGGTTTGAAATGCTAATGCTCTTGTATGTCCGTTTTAATGTCTTCCACTTTGTTTCACATGCTACAGCAGTAAATTCTCTATTTATAGACTGCGATAATTTTTTTGCTATTTTTTCCCAAACTTTTTTTTTAAGTGAAATAGAAAACTCATTATAATGCTCCGAAACAGTATTAATAAAAGCAAAAGTATTTTCTGAAGTCCACATTTTTCCCAGATTATCTTTACTATTGAAATCTTCATCCTGTAAGTTTTTATCTTCTTTTTCTACAGAAGACAGATGTGCATCACAAAAAGAAGTTTGTTTAAGAATGTTAATTTGTGGGTCCTGCAGTTCCTCCAATCCAAATGTGGCCACAACATTAGGACACAGAGGCACTGCTATAATTTCATTGTCTAAAATAAATATTTTTATGTAGGTATTGATGGTGGTTAAATATTAGGTATGCCTTGAAATTCATAACTAAGGTAAAAAGCCCTATTAAAACCCTGTAAGCAATTTAAAGAAACTATGCACAATTAATGGATGTTTTAAAACTACATAAAAATTTATATATAAAAAAGATTAGTTTAAAAGGTTCAAATTTTTATTAACATAGATTAATGAACAGAGTATCTATTAACAACTTTTATTTATCTATCAGCTTATGTGCCTTATATGTAACATATATTTTAAACTAAAAGTTGAATAATTAAAACCAACCCAAATCTTTTCTGTCTTATTTAGAAACATAACAAAACTTACTAGTTTTGTTGCATAACAATAGCGATCCATTTGTCATGACACATTTGTCATGCTCATCCGTAACAACATCGAAATAACTTGGGTCAATATTCATTTCTTCAAAAATGTTTCTGGTTTGTTTAAAATGGCTCTGACAAGATTGGCATATGACATTTCATGACTCCTAAAATTCCCATAACAGAACTAGAACTATTGGAGTAAGTTCCATTTACTCTTCTCCGTATAGCCGAACGAAAGCGGAGTTACTCCGTTTATACCAATCTGCCATACCCGAACGGTTAGAGTGCGCATGGAGTGACTCGGAGTGCTCCGAGTGAGCAACCCGAACGTACCTTATATTGGACAAGCCTTAGACCATATACAAATAGACGTCAATTTTCTGTCCTTGTTGTGAAGCCAAAATAACTTTATGTTGTGTTCTATAACTATGTTTACAAACAAATCCACGTTTGAATAAAACTTCTTCGGTTGTTTTCGTATATCTTCGACTGCACTGTCTCTTATAGCATGGAACATTGCGAATCGTATGTAAACATTAATCTTACCCTGTTCATAAACTAATTGTGGTATTGTTTTCGTTGTTGTATTAATTTTGGGTTAAAGTTATGATTTAAGCATTTTAATTAGAGTTAAAACCTTGTGTTATTGTATTAAGACCTTGTTACCTATTAAAAGACATTTGCGCCGCTGGTATTTGTTATTTGTAACCAGTACCGCCCACACACCTCATCCCGTAGCTCCACGAACTTCATGCGACAAAGAGAGATAATATTGGCTTCAGTATATTGTTCAGAAAAATGACGTCACACCCAGTCTATTTGTATATGGTCTAAGGGACAAGCCATAGAATATTGTCATATTGTTTTTGTTGTCAGAGACACTTTTCAGTTCTGTGGACGACACGTCAAATAATATTTAAGAAAAGAACACAAAGTTCGTAAAAAAACATTAAAAATTATAATATTAAATAGTCATAAATAGTACTGATATAAAATTGAAAATAGGTAGTAAAAATTATCTCCGGGTGATTTTAAAAATTTTAAATTATCATCTAAAATGGTGTTGGTTATATCTCAAGACACTTTCGATAATGCAGTGCGTGAAAATATTGAAATTTTGGGACTACAACCAGAAGAAGCTTTGCAAGAAGCAGTAACTCAATTTGAAAGTCAAGTAAGTAAAATATTTTACTTGAATCTTTCCTTTTCCAATGTACCCAACAATAAAACCATCATTTCAAGGGTGTTGATTTAAGTTTGATCATAAAAGAACTTAGTATATCTCCTTCTGCCAAACAAAACATTGAAGGTGAAGTGAATAAATTAAAAGAATTAACCAACAAAATAGATACTCCAGATAAAAAACTTATGGATCAAATGGAAATTATTAGAGCAGAGTGTGATAAAGGGTTAGCAAATCGTGTAGGAGTTGGTAAGTGTATTAATATTGTAGAAGATAATCTTGCTAAATTTTTTAATGAGTTTTCACCTGAATTGTCTTAAAAAATATATATAATTTTAGGAAAAGCAGGAGCTTATAATGCATTATTGAATGTTTTGGCAGTAAAAAAAGGATATACAGCTGTTGAAAGAACTTGTTTAAAAACATTAATTTCTCTTATGAACAAACAGCCAGATTTATTAGATGAACAGGGTATTAAATTTATGCTTTCGTTTCTAAAACTAAATACAGATTTTGATGTCAAGACATTAACTTTGAGATGGATAAAAAATTGTTGTGTGCTTCATGAACACAACAGGTATTTCATTTGGTTTATTGTTTGAACATTTACTAAAAGATGCTAATTCTTAAAATATTTTCATTGAGTTACATTTTAGACAAAACATTTTCAATGCACATATCTTGGAAAAATTGAAAGAGTTACTTAGTGATGGTAGCTCAGATATTTTAAGAGAAGTTTTATCAGTGTGTAGAGCTCTTGTGCTTGATGATGATATTAGGGTAGAATTTGGAAATGCTCATGAACATGCTAGAATAATAGCAAGTGAAATATTGTGTCCTCTTACTTCTTTAATGTCACGTAAGTTGCTTATTAAATTTATTTATTTTAATATGCTATTAGTTTAATTGAAATATAGTTAGAATGTATTGAAAATAATTGTGTATTTTGTAGGTTTCAAAGGAGATGAAAATTTTATTCATGACTTAATGTTAACTGTATCTGCTTTGATGGTAAGAACAGAGTTTTGTAAAAAGGTTCAAGATGCTGGAGGAATAGAGATGATTACTGAAGTAATGAATAATTTTAATAACCATGAGGTAATATATACTAAATTTCTCTTTTTTAAGAGAAGTAGTATTTTTAAAATCCATTTTTTGTTAAGTAAAATTGGAGTCATTTTTATATGTATGTTCATTTTAGAAAATAAGTAAACAATGCTTTAAACTTATCAAATGTCTAGCTGGAAATGATACTTGCAAAGCAGATATGTTGCAAAAAAATTTGGCACCTACATTTATAACAGCATTAACAATTAATAAGGTAATTTAATATGAAAATACAATTTTGTTTAACAGAAAAATATTTAAACTTTCTTTTAAGGTTAATGTATTAACTGCAATATCAGGTCTACAGGCAATAGCAGCATTAACTCTTAGGTCTCCAGAAAATAGTAAACTGTTATTTGAAGCAGGTGCACCAGCTGTTATAAAAGACATAATGACAATGTATTCAGACAACAAAGAAGTACAGGTAGGTTATCTTTATATTTCAATATTCAAGGCTTCAATAAAATAAACAAATAAAATTTTATACCTATAGAAGTCTGGAAGCAGAGCTATCAGAAATATGGTTTCTAGAAGTCGTTATCAGAACCAAAAATTTATTGAACTAGGAATCTCTGAAGTTCTTCAAGCAGACTTGAAAACATTTAAGGACATTGAATATGATATTAAAGCAGCATTACGCGATTTGGGTTTGAATGTTAAGTTGAATGAAGAATGGACTGGCAAAGGGGGTGCTCTTACTACAGGCAGCAGAATTTCTTAAAACTTTTTACACATACACTTTTTCACAAATGACTTTATGTAACATCAAGTTGTTTATACCAAACATATTTTTCTTAATTACTGTAACATTAAAGTTATTAATGTTATACTGAAAGGATCCTTAAAAATTTTAAAATTCTAATCCAATGAATTTGGTATGAATAATTTGTTAAACTGGTGCATTATTTATTAATAGATTGATATATATAACACTTTTTTTAATGTTTAACAATTTTTTATATTGCTTTTTATATAAACGATTATATGAATATATTGTTTTATTTTAAATTCCTAACCAAATTCTAGGGGCATCAAAATTAAAAGTATGCTTAGGTAACACAGAAAAAAAATAACTAAGGAGGAAAATAATAAAATATATGAGGAATAAGTCTAACTACAAATGTTTGCCAACTTTTTCTATAAAAATTGGAAATTTTCTTAAATATCCAAAATTAAAATTTAATATTTCTGAATAAAAATAACTCATAACTCAAACCAAAACGTAATTGACATTAGATTAAATTATTATTTTTTTTTAATTTGATGTAGACAGATAATACTATTTTCATGAATTAGATAAGCGCTATTACGCTTCTGTTATGTAACTTTAACCTGTCACATAGTTAAGGCAATAATAAAAATACTAACATAAAGCAGGTTTAATTAAATAAAAATATGAATCGTTAACTATCACAAAAAATGAATAATTTTGATAACAGTTAAAGACCAAGTTTCTAAACTAAAATATATGAAAACATTGTAAAAGAAACCGTATAATTTAAATATATAAATTAATGAGCACTTCAAAATAAATCTTGATAGTGTAAACAAATATATTTGCGAAAATAAACAAAAAACTAACTAGATTTACTTCTATTTATGGCATAATTGTCATTTAAAAAAAATGTCATTCACAAAAAAATTCATGTGTTAAAACTTGACCTAAAAATTTTTTTTTCATTTCATTTCATTATTCATTAACATACAAATTTTATTTATTTAACCTATTGAAAATGGCAACGTTTCAAAGTAAGTGCTAATTATTCTTAATATGCCAGTATTCACACAAAGTAATTTTTTACTTTGACATTGTAAATGTTTAACTTGTAAGAACAGAAAAAATAAACACCGTTGATGGACTTACTCAAAGTAAGGTTTAATGTAATGAATTTGATTTTCTTTTAGTTCCTGCCCCAAATCAATACAAACTACCACCAGTTTTGGGTTACCCCCATCATGATCTTAGAAAGTATCGGAATCCACAATATACCATGGCTCCAAAATTCCCAGCGATAGGTAAACCTTTCGGCCCTGGACCACGATATCATTTAAAAGACATTACACGGGTTGGAAAGAGTTCCCCTCCAGCATACTCCATTAAGTCTAGGCATTACCAATCAGGTCAGTATTTAAAAAAGTAGATTAGATTATCACACAGGTCATACAAGCTATGCTATTTTGTGCTTACCCCAATCTACTAAGACTCTAGAATTTCAATGCTTCTAGAGCATAGGTAGGCATTTTTGCAGAACAATATCTACACATATGGATGGCAGACAATGTCCAGTGGCAATATGTGTGGTTGTTTCTTTTCGATGTGGCACTTTCTGAGACCACAAATGGACTGTGGACCAAGAAATGGTGTATTTACCCATTCTTTTGAAGGTGTATCAAATTTCTCATTTCCTATTATCCCTTTGTGACCTGGAAACCAATTCAAGCAGAATTTATCTTAGATCCATCTGTATACTACATGAGTGGGTTCTCTATTAGCTCTGGTTGTCTACGACCAAGAAGGCGGTAATACTCCTAGTTGAGGTCTGCTTCAGGACTCACTTTTGTACATCTGGGGTCACCAAGTCTTTTCCTGCATTAGCTTTGATAAATCCCTTTCCTAACATTCTGTATTCATTGTACTAGTATTAGTTGCTCATCAGTTTTAAGAAAATAAATTGGGCTTATAGGGAGATAAGACTTTGGATCATTTATACGACGTTGCCCTGTCTTAGGTATAAAAGTCACTTGCGCGTCCTGTCGAGTCTATCCCGAGACTCTTAACTGATAACTTTTTTTTATCCAAGATAGTCTCTTAGATCTTCTGAGTATTTTGTTGTAGTCAGAGCTTATTGTAGTCTTCTTAAGATTACATTATTTTAGCTCTGTTGAGGTGCTGTCTAGATTTGGTTAATTATGACATTTTGAAATTGCTGCGAGGTTTTATTTTAGGTGGATTTGTCGGGCCTGGTGCTGGTACTTACAGCCCTGAAAAATGCCCTAGGATGAAAGATCAAAGACCTCCTTGTTATACATTAAAATCAAGACATCCTGGATTTAAGAAGTTTAACACACCTGGTCCAAATAAATACATGCTTCCTCCCAGTATAGGATGCAAAATTCCTGATATACATAATGGACCATGTTATACTATGTAAGTATATTCAGTCTACCTGCACCACTGACAACCATATATTCAGTATAGAATTATGAGTATTTTTAACTGTGCTCATTTTGTTTTTAGGCGACCAAGAATAAAAGCACTACAACAATCGATAACCCCTGGTCCAAAATATTTGTATGTGTATAAACCAACACCACCTATATATTCAATGCGACCAAAAGTTGGGGTTTTGAAGAGAGATAATTTACCAGGACCTAAATATTATCCAAAGTTACCGGCGTGTATTCAAGCGAATAAGAGAGGTTTTTCGTTTGGTTTAAAAATAACAAAAACAAATCCTTATTATACTGAGGAAGATAGGGTACCTGCTTGTGTTGATTAGGGGATTTTACTGGTTTAAATAAATAAGAGATTACATTGATTAAGGTGAGCATATTTTTAGTAGTTTTACAGGTACCCAACAGTGATTTAACATAAATTCAGGATTAACAAATATCACTTTTAGGTTATCACATTTGAAATTCAATATTATCTAAGGAACTAAGAAAAAGACTGCCAGGTGTTGATATTATTTTACTTATAAGTATAAAACTAAAAGTGATAATGTAACAATCTGCATCATTCAGCAAAAAAAATAGTGACATCACATACACACACATGCATAATTTTTATACTTGAAATAAATATTTTTATTTTTTTTTAAAAATTTGTCAATATGCAGATTATTATGTTATTTTAAATACTGTTAATAATGTAATGTAACTTTCATAAACAATCTAACATGAAATGAAAAATAAATTTTTTAGGTCAAATGTGTGCTTATTTTTTTTAATGCAAGTACCATTATAGATAATAGTAATTGCATGTTACTATTTATATACAAAAAAAAACTTTGAATTAGATATAACTTTTGTCTGATTAAAACTAAGCAAATAATATAAACAAGGTACATTTATCTTTAACAACTCAAGGATACAAATTGTACTTAAACTAGTTCAATGTTCATTTTGAACTTTCAGCTGGAGTAATTGTTTGTTTTTTTCTTCTTTGTTCCAAGGATTCCACCAATTTTTTTATGTATGGATGATTGAATTTACCTTCTGTAGCATCAAAAAACTCTTGGAGTTTATTTGGCGTTTGATCCCTACTTTCATAATGGGCAGCTGTAAAAAGCAAATCAAATCTATCTAAATCCTTTACAAATTTAGCTTCTGGAGTTTCCTTAGCTTCGTATTCCTTGTATAGGTTATAAATTAAAGGTCCTATTTCACTTCCTACATAGCTTGTCAATTCTTTCATGGCTTCATCTTCCATTTGATGCTTTTTATCTTCAGAAATATTATCATGAGGAGTAATATCTCCAACAATACATTCAGCCAAGTCATGAACCAGAGCAAGTTGTAAACATTTTAATCTATCTAGTTGCGACTCATTTCCTAGTAAAAATGTCATTATTCCCATTGTATACATATGGCTTGCAATTTGTTCATGATTGTTTACATCACAAAGTTCCCAGCCTCTTCTACTACTATGTTTTAATCTGAGAACAAGGTCTAAGAATTTTAAAACATTTTCTGGGCTTAAACATTCCATTTTAATACTATCTAAAAACAGTTATTAGTTACAACTTTAAAATAGATAAAAATCTTATATAATACCAATACCATATAATTTATGTCTTCCTAATGCAAAAGATTTTCGTTACGTTACCTATTTCTTAGCGGGATTTTTATTCTATAATCGTCACTTCCGTTTAATGATACGAAATGTATTTAGCGCAATTTATTAACTTAAAAATACAATACTACTTTCACCTGACACTTGTGTTTAATAAAAATTGCAAATGTTTTATACCAACTCTAAGTACAGGTTAATGAGAGGTTATATTAATGTTTATTGTATATAAATACAAATGATTAGATAGTCAAATTCTAAAATTGCATTTGATCCAAACCTTTTATAATTTTTTAAACTCAAATTTGATTTGAAATACTGTCAATAATCATGTGTAGAGAACATTTTTTAACCTATACATCACAGAACATATATATGATTTTTCCGTTTTGTGATTGTAGCCAACTCTAGTGACTACCAAACAACATTAAAAATGATTAAACAAGACAACTAAAAAAAGGAAGAAGAAAAGAATACAACAATGTCAATGTTTTATTTTTTGTTCTGTGAACTGTATCATAAAAGTATGTGTCCTGTCTGTGTATTGATCCGTATTGTTTTATAAGAATTGAGGTTATTTATTATGTTTGAATTTAATATAAAATTAGGAATTATTTTATTTGTCCTAAATAATTATTATTAGTTCGATGTATATCATAAGTGGAACTTAGTGTTGCAGAAGTTTTTTTAAGTTAATCAATACCATAAACATTTTTGTTTTGTAAACATGGAGGATGCACTTTCCTTTGAGTTTCAATTAAAATTATCTGTTATAAGCAAATTAGAAAAAATCAACACTCCATTAAAATCGTCTACTGATACATCATTAAAAGAAAATGTAGATAATTGTAATCCATCCTTTAACAACTATCATGTTGATAGTGATTCTAAATTTGAATCACCTGAAGCTAATTTTGAAAATTTATTAAAAGCACTTGAACTCAAAAGGAAAAAAGTTGTAGTAAATAACATTCAAGCACGATTAAAGAAATTTGAAGATTTTTCTGTACAGCAAGAATTAAATAAACAAAACCAATGGGTTAAAAAACAGAAAGAATTTATAGAAGATATACAAAAAAAAGAACATAATATTCTTCAAGCACTTGCAGAATATGACAAACATTCTTCAAACTCTCAAGCAGAGCTTGCTCTGTATTACAAAGATTTAGAATTACGTAGACAAAGTCAAGAAAAAGAGATTCAAAGAAGACAGCAAGAAAAACAAATTATTTATAAATGTATAGATAAAATTAAGGTAAGTTTATGTACTTATTTTGGGTTATAGATTAAAAAGATGGTATCAGATTAAACATTTTCTTATCTACTCATATAGTTGTAATTATTTTCATTTGTAGAAATTGCAACTAGAATTTCGGAATGTATATGAAGAAATTTTATCAATTATAAAGAGTTGCTTAAAACATGATGAACTTAAAGTATTAGTTGCAGAAGATTTTAAATTTCTTAAAGTTCTTTCAAATGATTTTGATGAGATAGTAAACAAATGTAAAAATGCCAAAGTGACTGAAGATAATGTTATCAAGGCAGAAGAGACTGTCCTTCAATTGCAAACTATAAAGAACAAAATTAATAACACTGTTGATGAAATAAATAAAAAACAGGAAAGTGAAAAACAACTAAAATCCAATTCTTTACCCACTGAAACCGTTAAAACTAATATTGTAGAACCTGTAAAGAAGATTATGTCAAACTCAAATATTGAAAAATATGTCAGCTTAGAAAATTTTAAAATATATAGTAAATCTATGGATCTATTTGATTCTTACATAACCAGCTTTAGGAGCATTGAAAATGATGCTTCTCATAAACCGTTCATTCTTGACTGCAAGAAAGCTATAAATATACCAGTTAACTCACTTTCTGGTGCAAACCCTGATCATATCTTGGATAAATACAACAAACTTTATAGGCTTTTAAAAGGAGAAGATGTTATTATAACTGATAAAAGAATAAATGCTTCCTCACATCCTCAAGGAATTGCCTATTGTTTAAATCTGTTGGCCAAAAGATTTATTCTTCAAAGTGATTTGATTATTTCTAGTAATGCTGAGTCTGCTTTTTGTTATGCCACAGTTATTATGTCATTATGGAATGAAATTCCATTGTTTGGTGAATTATTATTAGCCAATTTTTTTAAAACATGTCCTTATTTGGTACCTTATAATATTCCCAAACAAGTAGGGCAATCAGATGAAGAATATTATAAGGCACAAGGGTATCAATATAAAAATGGACAAATTGAGAAGCAAGATAAATTTCTTAAAAGGTTGACAGGTATGTAAATGTTCTTATTGTCATAAAAGCTAAATATAAAATTGTTAAAAAACATGACTTGTTACAAAAGAAAGATGTTCATCTCTCTAAGAAAAATATATAAACTTAATAGTTTTTCCATCAATGTATGTATAATTTGAAGAGTACTATTTTTTCTAGTTTTAGTATTAAACTTTATCTTCTACATTGTTAATTAAGTAATTTCATAAAAATTGTGCATATTATTTTCATTTAGGACTAATGCGCCTGTACGCTGCTATTATGATAGTTAAACCAAAAAATGGACACAAAAATGTTTACAACATACGAAATGGTTGGAGGTGGTTGGTATCAACATTAAAACTAGAACCGCAGGTGGACATTTCAGCAACTCTGGTACATACATTTTTAGAAACTGCTGGATTTGAATTGGAAACACATTATGGAAAATTATTTCAGAAAATATTAAAGATCATTGTAGAAAAGTTTTTACCTAGTTGCAGAGAAAAATGTACTGGTGGATCAGTAACAAGGTGAATTTTTTAAATCAATTAAAATAATAAAATGTATAATTTATATTAATGATACAAAAATTTAGTTGTAACTAAGGCAAATAACACAATATATTCTGATGAATGATGGCAGTTTTTGAATGATAGTGGGGTATAAGGATTTAATATTAAAAGTACCTCTTTTTTGGAATAATCCATCCCCTTATTCCTATTTATAATTTTTCATGAATTTGCTTTCAGCTTTGTTTTTATGTCTTCTCTACTAAATTTGACTTCTCCCATCCTCATTTTGACTATTTATAAATCCCTTACTTATTTTAGGTTTCCATCCACCTCTGTATTCATGTGCTACTGTTTTCCTTGGTTTTAATATCTCCCGATTTTTTTCTATTGATCCTATTACATATCTATATTGACCAATTAAACTGTATTTTATTAACTATCTTTTAATCCAGAGGGTGAATCTTGTCACTCCAAAAATTAAAAGACACTTTAGTCATGTGAACCCTGGCTGTTTAAAAATTTTCCAGCTTTCCGCTTCTTAGCGAACTTTTGTTTTTTACTGATTTTTCGAAACGGTAAAGGTTTTTCATAGGTGGCTCTGATGTTACTCTAATTAAATATTGTCGTTTAGTTTCTAGTTTACACGTTTACTTTAGTCCCTTGGGAGTAAAAAGGTACTTTATTCCACAAATGTGGAAAGCGGTGGAAAGCCATTTTTTATTCAAAAATATGAAGAACCTTCATTTTTAATAAACCTCAACAAAGTTGAAGTATTTTCTAGCAAAAAATACATTTTTATTTATCATTGTTTTAGGAAAGGTAAAATGAAATATGGAAATTTGATGAGACTTACTTGTATAATTATTGTGTTAACTCGTTTTTATTAATTTATTTTCAGATTAGAGTTGCTAATGATGGAATATTCCCAAAAAGGGAAATTTGAAACCCCTGATGGATATTTTGGGTATACTTATTGGTAAATTTGTGGATGAATTGGGTAATCTCATTGGAATATTTCATTTAATAGAAATTGGAGTTGTGACTGAATTGTGCTTTATACAATGTGTATCTTAAATTTTTTACTATTGAATTTATTATATGCTGTTATACACCCGTCTTTTTTTATTTTACTTACTGTAAGGTTTCTAAGCTCATAAATGTGATAATTTTTTACACAAAACTTCTTATTTATATATCCCTTATATACAACTATTTTTGGAGAAGAAAATGATAAAATAAAAATCGATTTGTTTTTAGAAGAATTTATATTTTATTTGTCTCGCTGTTCAAATCAATGTTTTAAGAATAACAGAGTGATTAATAAATTTGTGTTAAACCTGTCGTTTTTAATAATTAAAGTAGGCCTTGTTTACATAGTTTTTTGATAATGACACGAATTTAACGTGAGATCGGAGTTATTGCTTATGATGTTATATAAAACAGAATATAATTTATTTTTCTAGATTTTTAAAACAAATATGGTAGGTACTACTAGTAATATCTCCGATTTAAAATATTTAATAATTATGCATAAAACATCTTTATAAGATTTCCATATATATAATATTTTCCAATGGTAACTTTATTAGACGTTCCTTTAAATTACAAATACCAAAACTACAAATAAAAATAGAGTAATGGGTTTACCAAGGTAAACACTTTCAAGACGTTTGCATTAAACAACACTAATATTGTCTTCGAACCTTAAACTAAAAGAGTAAAAGACGTAGATTAAAATATTTGTTGGAGTAACAATAATTTTATCCTACATCAGAAAATATCACATTAGTATATACTCATATTATAATCATTGGCCTAAGTTTCTATTTAATTAAATATTTTTAAGTAAATTCATTTATTCCAGAAAAATTATTTAAAGTAAAACAAATAGCGATATTCTTACGGCCGATTTCATAATGAATAGCTAAAGGAGACTTTACACTAAAGTTTCCTTTAAAGTAACTTTTACTGTCGTTTGGTTTCATAAATAATATTAAAGTACCCTTTCATAAAGTATCATTTAAGTATTTTTTAAAGTGTTGTTCAACCTGGAATTCATGGATTTTGACATCAAATAGAAATATTTGTCACATTTTAAGAGTTTTCCTTTATTATTTAAATAAAAAACGTAAAATTTTGTTAAAAGTTGTGGCTTTTGTGTTATTTGATTGAAAAATTAGAAGGACACAAGAATTATGACAACTGGAAGTTTCAAATGAGAATGATCCTTATAGATTATGGTCTATGGAAATGTGTGTTGGGAGAGGATAATGATCCTGATAAAGACCAACGAGCCCTGGCTAAAATCAGTCTGTCAGTTAAGCTTGGATGAGGTGGCCGATCTAATATGGCTAACACTTACAGGCTAATTGAACTTTAGAGATTTAACTTTAAAGGACCATTTTGGTTGTGAAATCAATAATATGTATTAAAGTATACTTTAATGCTAAAGTATCATTTAAGTTTCTTTATGAAATCGGCCGTTAGGATTTTTTTATTTCTTTCTAAAGTGAATTTTCCTGGAAGTTATCGTTACATCGTAAATAATCAATAGATTGATGTAAAAATACAACATAAATTACGCTTCCTACTATTATACATCAAATAGATTTTTAAAAAACTGTAGAAAAGTGTCTACTAAAAGCAATAGTTCCACAAATTGATAAAAATATAATATTTATAAATAACTAATAAGATCATTTTGTTTATGTTTGACTATTTTTTATAAAATAAGTTTTTGAATACAAGGTAATCATGTACAGAAAGAAAACGTTAGGAATTCAAAATTGGATACTTTTTTCGTTTTATAAAGTTGATATATGAACTGGACTACAAAAAATGATATCGTTGGTTTAGTATCTTAACTGTTATGTTAGCACATACATTTTTAAATTCAATGTATCAGTAAATTTCATCGAATTTTGGTGATTACCAAACGTTTTCTTGCTAATAAATTTGTCTCTAACATTTCAATCAAAAACATAAGTGGTCTTAGATGCTTTTAGTTTATTAACAAAAACCACTAGTAGAAATATGTGTTTTCTGAATATTTTTGTTCGTTTAAATTACACAACACTTTTACATATTTAAACTTTAGGATTGTAAAAATCCTAGATCTTTTTTGATTATTCCCAGGATAACCCTTTGATATGTCCGGTAAGTATTTGTACAAAATTAAATATGTTTTGTTCAATTGTCACAAGAGTGACTAGGATATATAGAGTGAGTACTTGTCTAAAACTATTGTGACTAATAAATAATCCTAAATTATTAATTTTGATTTGTTTACTAAAGCATATTTCTATTATATTTAAAACAATGTGTAAAATTGAACAATAAAAACATGAAATTTTATAAATTGTTATAATACTGTTTATGAATGCTTAACTAACGATTTATTTGTTAAACATTTTTATTGTCAAACATAAGTTCAGCGATCCGATCACAATATCGATCAATTTTAATCAGATAAAATGCAGATTGTAGAATACTAAAAAATTTATAAAAATTTACAGTGTTAGGTGATTTTCGTGATGAAGGTACTGGCAAGCATGCTTTTTACAAGCCGCACATAGTATAATAGTTGCTAGCATATTTATAAAGCCAGAAGGAAGAGAGTCAGTCTGTTTTATTAAGAATGTTTAAGGTGAGTAGAGAACAAAAGTAAAAATATCAATATTCAAATCAAAAGAAGTAAACACCGTCTCTTCAAATATTGTAGAAATTTGAAATATTTAAAAATAAACAGATGAAATTTCAATATTAAACGTTTTTTTAAATTTTTGCCCTCTAATCATCCTGGAACATTACCAAAATAGGTTTGAGAATCAATTTGATTTTTTACTTCTACAATGTATAAAGAATGATTGTCAATGCTTTAAATTGAATTAATTTAATCATATACCTACAAATACTAGTTGATATTAATTTAATGATTTCTATGTTTAAAATTACATTTTTAATTCACCTAATTACCTCCCGCAGATCATTCCAATATGTAATTTCAAGTTTAAATAGATAAGGAATGTCGTAACGTCACATGAATGACAAAAAGTATGCCAAACAACATAATATACTAAAATTTATTATTATTGTTTATGAATTGCTCATACTAATTTAATTTCAAAACATTGAAATATTGTTTAATATACTTAGATAGTTTTTAATTAGTAAATTTTAAATTGATTGATTATTATTGCAAACGTACTTAGTTTATATAAACTAATAAATAAAATTAATTTCTTATATTTATAGAACTGATTTTCAGATTTAAAGTGTTTTAATTTGACATTAATATTTCTAAAAATATTGCGTTTTTTCTTTATTAGTTATACTAAAAAGATATCTAAAATTTAACAGGCATAAATTTGCCATTATTATTCGTTTATTTACACCTTATTTATTTATATTTATTGACAAAAACACTCAGAAAATTTTCAAGATTCAGTCAGATATTATATATTTATCACTAACATAGATAAATAAATAGTTAATTTATTGTATAGTTTTGCTCATTTTGAAAATTTAATAAATAATGACCGGCATTCGTTTTCTTATAAAGTTCATAATAATTGGAAAAACACCTTGGTTGGCAGCAAGGCTTCATCTTTGGATCGAATAAACTTAAAATTATGAAATTTTGCGATACTAATGGTTGAATGCGTCACAGAAAAGCTTATTTCATCCACTTTTCAAAAATCATAGTAACATGACGCAATAATAAATATTTAACTAAATAATTGAAGAAAAATATTTAACATGTATTTTATAACCATGGTATTTGACAACTCATAACACAATTGAGCAAAATTACAATTTCTGCAGTAATTCCCTGCATTTCACGACGTATACGATCTTTTAAATCATTTAGATTAGTTTGTCTGTAAATATAAACGCGGTTTTTCAAGTAACCCCACTGAAAAAATCAAGTAGTAGGTATTGAGATAGCATACAACATCTCTCTAAAAATTTATCGATAAAATTTTAAGGACTCGTGGTATTACCTTGGATTAAAATTGTATGAAACGGTAACAAAGAGAATAAGAACGCAACATAATTTGTTAGATCTTGTACTCAGTGATGAAGCCACATTCTGTTTAAATGATTTTGTAAACAGTCAATTCTCGATACTGGCCATGTATGGAGGAGATTCATAGAAAATTTCTGTGCTGATTTGGTAAAAAAACGATTTAATTGGTTTTTTTAATGAAAGAAATATCAAAAATCAAATTATACCTGAAATAAGCCGTTTGTTTTCAAAGATGAATGTATATTTTCAACAACAAGGTGCTTCTCCACATTATCAAAGGGATCTTAGGCAATATTTAAATATAATTTTCACTCAGAAATGGATTGGTCGAAGAGATATGATGGGTGGCCGGAAAGATCACCAGATTTTACACCACTTAATTTTTTTCTGTGGGATTATTGAAAAAACCGCGTTTATTTTAACAGACCAACGAACCTAAATTATTTCAAAGATAACATAAGTCACGAAATGCTGGAAAATTCTGTAGAAATGTTTAACAATAATTCTATTTGCAGCGTTCGATGTCAACAAACAAAATGGGTGCACTTTGAGCATTTACTGTACAATAACAATTGTAATTTAGTTCAATTGCATACTTGTGTTATGAGTTGCAACAAACCATGTTTATAAAATTACATGTTTAATATATTTAACAAAGTTTCTTCAATTATTTGGTTAAATTATTGCTTCAAGTTACAATCATTTTTAAAAAGCAGATAAAACAAGTTTATCACTCAACCAACGTTGCAATTTAAAAAAAATCAAATGAAAAACCCAAACTCTATGTCACAGAATTTTATTCTTGATGGAAACACAATACTAGCTACTAATTTCGGCCTAACATTGAGGCCATCATCAGGCTCTAAAAAAGGTTATTTTAGTGGTACAAATGAAAAAGAGAACAAAAAGCATACCTTAGTGTAAAAATTAATAAACATATAAGTATAAGGACCACAACTAAAACATAAAATATAAAATTACAAACATTTTCATATTCTTATATTTATATTACTGGTTATCTGTTGGTTTGTTTGAAAATGTTTGTCCTTATATATTTATTAACTTTTACACTAAGGTATGCTTTTTGTTCTCTTTTTCATTTGTACCACTAAAATAACCTTTTTTAGAGCCTGATGATGGCTTCAATGTTAGGCCGAAACTAGTAGCTAGTATTGTGTTTCCATCAAGAATAAAATTCTGTGACATAGACTTTTGGGTTTTTCATTTGGTTTCCCATTAGTCACATTTGAGATATGGATGGTTTACTTCGTTTAAAACAAATGCAAGATGGCGACGATACTGAAAACGATATGTAGAACAAACTTGAATTGTCTAATAAAAAATGTCAATTAGTATTCCAAAATTTAATAATTTATTATAAAACGTTGTTGCCAAACTTTTTCGCAACTCTGTACCTACATTGTTTTATATAGATTTAAAACTACTTTTAATAATTTGTTTCGCCCATTTTGAGTACGTAATTTGTGTTATTGGCCAGAAAAAAACTGTCTTGCAACAATAAGGCAAATACGTCCCTCAAAAAAATCTTAATTTTATTATTTATCAAAATTCCTAGTAAATAGATGAGCATTGAAATTTTCAACATGAGCAATTTTGGGAATACAGTTTGATTAACACATAGTTTCGGATTGCATATGTAGACTACCTTTTGATTCGGCCGATGGAAGCACTTCTCGTTGAATAGTAGGTAATTGAGAAGAATCGATAACGATTGATGGTCGTTGCGGCATTGGGGGTTGGTTAATGGCGGCTGTAGTATCACTAGATTCTGTCGAATCTTGGCGATCTGTCGATGAGTTGCTAGAACCTACACCCAAGAGAAGAGAAAGAAAGTGATAGTCGGATGAATAGAAAAATGTATTAGTTTGTAGATTGCCTGCTGATAATCGATCGAGAAGACTCAATACAAATTATATATATGTAGTTAGTTTAAAATTTGTATATATTTACTTGTATTTCTTCTACAGGTTAAAACATTATTTACATTTTTTATTTTTTTTGTTTCTATAATTGGGTTTTACATAAAAATATTAAAGAATTATAAAATACTCATTACTATTGTGGTATATTGGCAGTGGCCGATAAGCCACTTTATCATATTTCGGAGGTAAAAGGGAAGAAGAATTGACACGGACTTCACTTTTCCTGGTTTTAGAGGAAAAAGTGAAGTCTGTGTCAATTCTTCTTCCCTTTTACCTCCGAACTATGATAAAGTGGCTTATCGGCCACTACCAATATACCACAACTATGAGTTCATAGAGTTTAACCTTTAAAATTTTACAAAAATAAATGATGTTCTTTCTATAAAGCACTATTTAAATCGTCTACGTCTACTATGCAATTACTTGAAAATAAAAAAATCAAAGCGTTTGTAATGAAAAGCTGAAGCTAAATGATTTCGAAATGTATCTAAAAATGTCTGTACAAAATATTTTTTTAATGTAACTGAATGCGACATCTAGTAAACAACTTTTTATATAAGTAAATTTAACTTTTCCAATATTTCTTTTCACAAGTGCCGAACAAATTGAAAATAGTTTTTTGCTGTACTACAACAATACATCGCAATCTTCTCTAATAAGTTCAACTTTTTGATAACCCCTATAATAAATTGGTAGCATCATAGACCTGACGTTACCTAATTGTCCAATGGGCGTCGGTGGTTCTTCTATGGCCGATGAACGCTTGAGCAGAGCGTTCCTAACCGGCCAAGAGTTAACACGGAACTCTCTAGTTTCAGTAACGACGCTGAGCAATGTGGGGTTTCTATTAGAAGGCCGTTCGATTACTTCATCCTCAATTTCTTCGTCTTCTTCGCTGTACCTTCGTTGAATTAGATTCTCCATCACCATGTAGTCGCTTTCTTCAGCACTACGAAGATGTTCTTTTTCAAAATTTAGAGCTATTTCTGGATTTGACATTTCCGATGGATTTCGTTTTCGGGAACCTTTAACATAAATATTTATTAAGTTCGTTTCTTATAAAGTTTTACTGAAACACTCTGAGACTGGTGTTACAAAAGCTTAAAATTTTTAGCATAAAAATACTAAATTTAATTGGTGTTTGTTTAAAATACACTTCTAATAAAACCAGTCAAAGGCCTTCAAAAAACTATTCTACCAATATATTTTATAGTGTATTGTATCATATAACCTTAAGTTGATATTATAAATACTATAAATACAATGACTAACCCAATTAATAGTGGGATTCTGAGCACATCTGTAAGCAAAAATCTGTAAAAATTAACATGGCAAACCCTGTACCTTATAGATTCTGTAGCTTATAGAAAATGCTCAGAATTCACACTCCCAACTATTATTTAAAGAGATGGGATATTACAGAAGTCTGTAGATTTTCAAAGGAGTTACTAAACTACCCAAAGAAGTATATAGTCACAATTTCTAGTAATTACCAAAGAAACAACTAAAACAACTAGGAAGTACACCAGTCACTGGAGTCACCAAACAGGATGAAATTAAGTAGCACATCTATATCTAGAGGATGTGAACCAGAAGAGGGCACCATCAGGCACATCCTATGTGACTGCTCAGTTTTCAAGAAAATGAAAATCCTAATTAAAATAGTTGGTTAGCCAACACCAGCCAACCTAAGAGAGACTCCCCTTAAGGATGTTGTCGACTACTTCAAATCAGTAGGTTGGATAGCGAACTTCGGGGACAGGCTCAGGGGGAAGCAAAATGACTTTTGAGCTTCATCCCTCTCAATTTATAGATACAGATAATTTAAGGAATCATGAATCGTCTATCAAAATTAACGTTTGATGTGAACTGTGTTGAGGTCAGTGAAAGCACAGTACAATAAAGACTTCAAGAAAGTGACTTGTTTTCAAGGAAGCCTGCAACAGGACCACAACTGCTTCCAAGACATCGTCGTCTGCAATTTGCTCGTTTCATTTGAATTGAGGTTATTTTGATAAGAAGATATTAGGTCACACCTGCATATTAGTGCATATGTCCTACTCCATACTATATTCTTTAAATTCTACAAGGTTTAACAGATTAAAAGTTTCAGCAATACTTTTAGTTGTTTCTATAGTGTAGGCTTAAAAATAATGAATCTTTAATAACAGAGATAAAAAGAATAATAAGAACTAAAATGTTCATAAAATGTGGGGGCTACATTTTGAGATCGTCTGTTGTAAATGCTGCATTCTACTGGTTGTTTCAAATTTATGGTAAAATACATCTCCACATTTATGCAAACCATTTCTTTTATTTTATATTTGAAAATTTTAATAACATAAAATAGAACAGAAGAATAAAACTGCAGATCACAAGAAAAAACCATCAGAATGAAATGAGTGGTTCAAAACATAACCACCAAAATTGTGAAGGTCAGTGTACATCATATTTCACGAGTTATATTCAATCCCTATCGTTAGTACATCGCCAAAATGTTAATAGTCAAAAATCAAATAAAAAAATGATTATTTTAATATGCAGAAGTCCCACACCAGAAAATTTAAGGAAAACTTATTAAAAATTAATCTAACTACAAGCATTAACATCAGGAAGGAATCTTATTGAATAGTTTTAAGTGTGTACCATTTTTACTTGATTATAAATTAATAAAGCAAGAGATTTTTCTTGGATACATTTGATTATAAAAGAATAATACTTTGGTTAATGTATTTTTTCGTCGACCTCTACAAAAATTTATATTTTTTACGTTCTAATTTTCGGATAACACAACGTATTGCTACCCAGGAATACCACAATTTAAATGAAAAAAACCTTTTAGCTTCTATTTGCCGTATAGCCGCGGCAGCCCAGGCCATAAACCACAAAAAGGAGAAGTTTTAATTTTTATTTCGTTCGTGTACGCCGCTTGCTAGTTGTTATTGTGTTTTTCTTGTCTTTGTGTATTCAATATTAACGACTTGTGTGTGTATCTAGACTTCTCTTTGGATTTACTTTACTTTGGATTACTGATTACTTTTGCATGTCATACCAACACAATTTTATAAGGGGCACGAATATTTAGGGGGAACTACGAGAGTGGGAGTTGGTTCGCGCACGAGTATTCAATTTGTGCCATTAACGAGATGGGTCTATTGCACCAACTGTACTTTCAATATCCATATTCGAGATCGATTTAATTTCGAGGTTATATTATGTTTTAAATAGAAAGTTCACTTCAAATCAGAATACATTTTTTATAAATTTATTTAAATTACGATCGAGTTTGCAGTTGAGAGAGTGGGATGTAGCTGGGGTCAGCAAACAGGTGAGTTCTTACTTTCATAAAGGTATGTAGAGGACGACGAAAAAATTTAATATGCACCTTGACGAAAAACTGTCTATTGTCTCGCCTGCATGCTCGAGAGTTTTTCATCCTTGGTACATAAATAACTATTTAAAACTATCAATCTATCATCTATACACCTTCTAATCTAAACAATTACATCTAAAGACGTCACAACTGATGCTATAGGTACAACAAGAAATTAAATATGTTTTGAAAATATATTTAGTTCAATACATTTTTAAAACATTATTTACACTTTTAAAAGCTAAATTCGGGAGAACTAGCTCACTGAATGGATCATTTTCTCCCAATGAATCCAAATTTACAAATAGCATTTGAAATACTTCTTTCCACAAATTTAACGTTTTTATCAATACGGATCTTTTGTACCACATTGGTATCCATCCTAAGGGTTCTCCTATGATATTTTTGTTTCCTTAAAAATTAGTTGTACTACGACATAAGACCAAAAATATGTTTCTATTTTTGACAGCATTTAGTCTTTAACTAGTAATTATGTATTAAATAAAGTATTTGAACTTTAAATTGACGATTGTTTTCTTTTTTAAATATTTAACTACTGCTATAAATGAGATTTTTCTAAATATTTAATTTCCTGATCTCTTGACGTCGAAAAAACTTACTTGGAGGCGATTGCTCGGGCCTAGGTGGACTTAACAATCCAGGTGAACGAGGTGGACTGAAGAGACCACACACTGATTCCAATTCGTCAGTGATACTAGTGTACTCAGTATGCATGTGCATCAGCAATGCCGAACGACTGCTTACTGGTGGTATCACCTTAATTTTAGGTTCTGTGAAAGTGACAGAACGCTCTAACGAGATCGTACTAGATGGCAGAGTTGCAGGAGGATCGCACGTCTCCGGTTCCGACTGCGTTTGTGAAAATTGCCGTTTGGGTAGCATAGGCTTTGAGGAAGAATGTTGATCGTCACCTGAGAGTAGAGGCGTTAGTTGTTAGACCCATGCGACAAATATTCGATTAGTATTCTACTGAATTGTTAATGTTTTGACAACAAAAATAAATTTGAATTTCAACTTATCTCACAACGATTAGTAATTATTGATCTTTAAAGCTTCTTTTATTCACAGCGGCAGATACAAGGCCACGTGGACTCCTGAGTAGGTTGGATTACAATAGACTAGATAGTCGGGGAGATAAACCAATTGAAAATTCCTCAGTCCACAGACCACTTTGTTAATTAGACGTTGAAAGCAAACTCTACCACTAACTTATCCTGATACGGTTAAAGAAGGAAATCATATGAACAGATGCAATAGAGGAAGTACTCAAAATTGATAAATAAACATGAAAAGGGTATACTTGTACACATTGAAGGCTATGTGCAATCAAAAGGGGAAAGGATATTAAAATCATATCTTTCGTAATGAGAAATAATTCCGAGAGCAGACAATACCGTAAGAAAAGAGTGACCAGTGGGGTTCTATAGGGCCTGAGGAATAATAATTTACTATGATCTTTTGACTAGAGGTTCTGCCAACGATAGTAGTGGTCGCTAAAGGCACTAATGGACACGGCAAATAATGCACTTTTCCTAGTGGTCGATTGGCTGACAAATACAGGTCTAGCGTTAACTCCTGAAAAAACGAAGGCTGCTAAGAAAGTAAAAAAGACCATAGCAGCCTTGTCGGGACTCATGTCCAACATCGGGGAACCCAAAGCTTCCAAGAGAAGAAGTATATTACATTCCCATGTTCTTTATTCTGTACCCTGGCCTGGTGAACTGTGACTAGCAACAAAAAGTGGTTAAACTCGCCAACCTACAACTAAAAATATGTCTTAGTATTTGCTTGATTTATAGCACAATATCGATAGCAGGAGTCGGAGTAATAATAGGCACATCTCCCATTGAATTTTTGATTAAGGAGAAAAATTAAAAATATAGATGGCCATCAGGAATACAAACGAAGAGAAGGTGGACCGTTTCAACTAATTCCTAATGAAAAGGTTGTATATAACCTGACTCAGGCATTGTTTGGACAAGTTTTTTTTATCTGTACAGCAGAAAGAGAACTATAAGAAAAATCATTGAAAGAAAATTAAGGTAGCACAGAGAAAGACAAGAAAACTAACATAAAAGCAAGATAGCTTACCCACTGAAGTAGTAAGTAAGCAGCAGAATGAGCAAGAGGGAAAGGAGAGGTAGAAATCTGAAATTCCTGTAAACGCGGGATTAGTCTTATGTGAGATTTCCTCTCTTTCAAAAAAGAATTCGGTTGGGTTGGTAGCACTATGTGATCATCATGTTTTCATTATAATCGAAATGTCTTGGCTTATAATCGACAAACTTAGTTTTACTGTCAAAATAAAATAATATTTAAGATATTTTTGGCAGTAGTTATTAAAAGATCGTTTTAAGGCAATTTTGAAATTGGGATTTTTTTAGTTTGCGTTGTGAATTTCACAACTACCCTTTTAAAATTAGAAAACAGTTGCAAACCGTAGAGTAATCTCAATTTCTGGACAAGAAAAATCCCATTTTCTAATTATTTAGATATTAACTATAAGCTATCATGAGAAAATGTTAAAATGTATTTATGAGATTATAGTGATGAGGTAGAAATTAGAACGTGCTTTAAACCAAAATATCCCAAATAAAAAAAGAAAGCACTCTTTATTTTATATTAAATCAACAATAATTATACTTAAATTACTTTCGTGGATATTTTGATTTTTATTACAAATGAGGTATGAGGCAAACCTTAGATATCATTATTGAAATAAATTTTGATAATGTAAGTAGCTGTAATTTAAAATATTCTTCATTGTAGAAATCAACAAAATCACGAGTTTTCTAGATGAGAAATTAGAGGTTTTATGAGAAAACAATTTTGTTTTAATTAATAATTAACGTTGGACAACACAATTTACTTAAACAATTTAAATTTCTATCCATTAAATTCATTCAATACCTTTTTTGTCCTTTCCCCTCATTAATTGGTTCCACATAATCCTAAAATGTATTTCCTTTATCTATTTATATCAATCATACAATATTATATGTTCAATCCTTACTATGGATCAATAAACAATTTTGGTAGTCCCCGTTGAGGTATGACAATTCCACTTTATATTATGCTAATCCAATTACCAATACTTTGATTATTAACTTGGTGTTTTTGTTTTTACTTTGGTGCACAATTAAATAATTTAAATACTATTATTTTGTAATTCTTTCAGCCTGATGATGGTCCTATAGGACCGAAACTAGTTGCAACAATTAATAAAACAGTTGTGGGATAGACTTTGAGTTTCCTTTGAACCTTTTGAACCTTTTAATATGAATTCAGTAATATCCACAATTTTCTGATTTTAGATTAACATTTTGTATTGAAATGAATGATCTATATGATGGGAACATGCGTTAAAATTTCTTTAAATTAAAAAAATAAACATCGAAAAGTACTAAACATTTGATTCAGGTTAAATTTTCATACCTAATTTCCTGAAAATGTGGCAGAAAGAGAGGCTTTTTGGAGTTAAAAAAGGTGGCCGCAGTTCGCATGCTAGTAGTAAGTAAATATAAGCATTAGAAAACCAAAAAAAAAATAAATTAATTGTCGAAAAAGATACTTTTTGCTAATATTAATTCTCAGTTTCTACAAATTTGCTTTTCCATTAGTTAAATGTCATGCAAAGATAATGAAAAGGTTTTTAAAAAATTAATGAGTATCAACTTTTTCTCCTAAACTATATAAAAATGTAAAACTGTTAAAGTTGTTAAAACAAACAACTCGGGTCTCTTAAGTTTTGGCACAAAAGTATAAAGCTGTGAAATAATTTGATTTGAAATATTTCCAACTTGTGGAAAATGTTAGTAAATCACATCCATAAATGTATCTATTTAGATCAGAGAAAATACTGGGGGGATATTCTTACATCGAATTTGATACATACAGCTTGTAAAGAAACTAAAAATACTTGTGTAGAAGATGATTTTGTTAGATAGAAGATGCACAAAAACAAAAGGTAGGCAAATTATGGAAAATCCTCCATTTTCTATTACATCCATTGTACCGAAACATAAATTAAAAGAAAATTCTTTATTGTATTTAAATACATCTCCCTTTACAAATGTATTTTATAAAACTAAATTGAGAAAAAGTGTATTCTTAATAATTAACCTTTGCGCCAACACTGTGGAGTCAGAACTCTTTGAAAAAATCCTGATTAGTTTAGTATTTAGTATTTTTTATTAGTAGCATTTCGTAAAAATCTAAAATTTAAATAATTTTATTTATTTAAAAAGAAACCAATTTATACATAAATAAATAAAAAACTCTTTTACTTACCAGCACCACTTTCCGAACCTCTTCTGAAAGTACCTGTAGAATCTCTTCTCTTCTGTGATGCTTTTAAAATATCGTCAACTAACTCATCATTCTTCTTGTCGCTTTCTGACGATTCTTTTGATTCGGTGCTCTTAGTTCTTTGCCGAAGAAAATTCAACTGTTGTCTACTACCTAAAATAAACAATAAAGTATAAAAACAAAACGGTAGCAAAATCCTCAAACTACCAAAGCTTTAAATCTGAAATATGTTTCTCACCTGCCATAGATATATTATCTAGCTGTTCATTTTCGTCGTCTTCGTCCGCATATCTATATTCTATGTGTTGTCCATTGTCGAAGATATAAGCATCCGGTCTAACTTCTGTCAAAGATCTAACGACCGTCTTTTTCCTATTGGTAGGAAAGTTTTGTGGAAGTAGATGGCCTATGATAGTGTTATCTTCAGAAAGTTCGCTTTGTTCACTTATCGTCCTCTGCCTCATACTTTGTTGAGCTGAAAATTGGTGCATAATTAGTATGTTGAAAGAAATAATCTTGTAATGAAATCTCTGTAATGAAAATACTAAATTACTCACAAATATCATAGGAATAAATTATTCCGTTGAGCCAAGAGCAACAGGTCCAAAGTACCTAGATAAACTACTAAATTATAGAGTCAACAAGAAGTTGTACATCTATAGAGAATGTATCTGACTAAGTGAGTTCTACTAGTAATTTCCTGTGACATTTTTTCTTATAAAGGTATTTAACAATTTTTAAAAACTGCAATCCTTTTGTTTTAAAAGTTTTCCTGTACGCCTATGGAGACAATATGTTCCGACAAAAGATATTTTGCTAGGCGGTACCCTTTGTAGCAACTTACTTTAGTTATACTATAACAGAATAATGCGGAGTCGGAGATGTGGCACAATCGATAAGAACAAGAGGAGCATAGAATGAACATGTCAACAAAATGACAGACACATGAGATAACAGATGGAGGAGAAATATGGCAGTCAATATCAGAAGAGCATCACTACAACATGCAGATAAAACCGCCTTACTAAAGCACAAGAAGAAGAAGACAATTTTTAGATCATTTTTTAATTTCAGCAAACTCCATTTTTCCCATCTATTGGTTTTCCACATCCAAACATCCCGCCATATGAGTCCAAATATCTGAGGTAGATTCAGCATCAAAAATACTGTAAAAATCACTTTTAGTCTTGATATTGCTCCCTAGGTCTAAATCAAATTCCATTAATCGTTTTAAGAATATGTTTCCCTGAAAATACCTCAATATTAAACTCCTTTCTAATCTCCAAACAGCTAGAAAATATTTCTTTTTTCCCTAGAATGTCCCTGGAATAAGCTAGATATATCTTTAAACCCCAATCCTGATTCAACTAACCTAAGTCTTCGTGGTGCATTATTGGTAAAAAATATTTGTGTGAACTCACCCGTAATAATAGAATCTGGGGGATAGTTTTGGTTATGTATAAGTAGCTGTTTAATTGTATCGACCTCGTTCGCTAACTCCTGCAGCTGTTCTGTGGATCTCCGCGTTCGCACGTCTAAATTTTGAAGCACTGTCGTTTGTAAATTCTCTTTAGTAATAATATCTTCAACTTTTTGAGTTAAATGTTCTATTCTTTCGGTCGTTATTTTAATTCTTTCTTCCGTAGACTGTTGGAGTTTATTTTCTTGTTCGGCGAAATACCCTTCTACACAATCTTCCTCGAAATCGTACAACCTTTCCATTTCGTCTTTATCCAAAAATAGTTTAAGACCGTTATCGTAGCTCTCTTCGATGCCTTCCATTTTCCTTCTTAGATATTTGACAACCAGATACACGTGTGAGAATATTATGAAAGGAGGTGGCAATAAAGGTTTCTGTTCGTACTCCATGACAACGGTGAATCTTTGAAACATCCAAACCTGATGAGCTATGGCGTTTACTTCATTGAATATGTTGTTGAATACAGCTATCAAAAGATTGATTAAAAGAATGTTGGCAACTAAGAGGTAAATCGACATTATGACCGGTGATATCCAACGACCGGTTTCGCAGGGCTCTTCGTCAACTCCTCCACACGGCGGATCGATTTCATCGGCAAATACTTCACCGTACAACATAAAGTACGGTTCGAAGAACACCTGAAAAACAAATTTTTTATACTCACCGCAGTGTCACACGTTTTTTAATATATTTAGTTCGAGTGGTGCTGAGAACTTACGTCTCTTGCAAGATTCCAAGTAGGTGCTTGGTTAGGTTTTAAAATGGCTTGTCGAGAAACTCCGAAACTCATCAGAATTATTAGCAACAAAACAATGAAGTAGATCATATTTTTTACCATTTTTCCCATCATAGTCACCAGAGGACCTACAAACAGAATAAGTATAATACATACGTTTAAGTGTACACAAAAATACTTTACCTAAATATTTATTTACACTAAGAATGTTCAATATCCTCAAATACCAATATATACAGTTTGTACAGTATATAACCCGTCCGACGGCTAGTTTATCCGTTTGAAATCTCAATGTCATCCCAATTAGAAACATAAATACCGCGGCCATATCACAGGGATTCCACATATTCCATGACCAAACTGCAAATTTTTGCGATACTCCAACTGGTTCGGAAGAGAAAAGTTCTCGCAGTTTTTCGCATCCCAACGATATTATAAAAGCGATGGCGAAAAATTCTTGCCAAATCGGAAAATGGTCCATTTTTACCAAAATCGTAAAACTGAAGAATACTAAAAAAGCGATGTATGCAATCTGAAAAAAAGCAGCAAAGATAAAACATAACATAAGAAGGTATAGTAAACTCGAAATTTTGAGAGACTTTATTTATAACAGTTAATTTATTTGAATACAGCTGGGTATCGAAAAAAGGAACATTCAGACAGGTACTGTCGGCTTCAGAATACCATATATATTTTCAAACTCAAATCGCTTACATCAATTTTAAGGATGGCCTATTTATTCAGAATAACCAATCACGGTTTAAATAATAATAAATTTGAAATCAGTTAACAGTTGTCCACGCCCACATCTTTAATGTTTGCAGCATAAGGTATTTTATTGACAAATTGCCTGTGTATTATACAGTACGATTTTATTTGTTTTTTATTGCAACCTCTCTACTGATTCCTTTTTTACTTCACTTAGTTTGGAACCCTCGATAATAAATGTTTGTTTGGGATTAAAATCCCTTTTCAAAACATTTTTTTTTATTTCCTTCTTTTAGGTAGGTTGTTAGAAATAATATATAACATTCCATAAAATGAAAGATAAAATATAAAAATATTTATTTTTGAATCTCCAACAGTTTCTAATCAAACTTGATGTTACTAATTTTAATTGTTTTTATGTTGAATTTAATATTCTAAAAGAATTTTTAACGTTTTTCTGTTACGTTCGGATCAAAATGACCCTACATTTATTTATTTTATATTTTATTTAGTAAATAAATAGGGTGGTAAAAATCCAAATGTAGCAATACATTTTAAAAGTGGGCCGTCAACGACAGTGTGAAAAATGTAATAAATATCTAATAAATATAGACATAATAATCAAATATTTAGGTTATTTTATTGTTCTTTGTGTAAAATAAATTATTTTTTATAAACAACAGACTTGTTTTTTTTTGATAAATATCATTTATTATGCTTAAAAATGTTTTTGGATACACATTAGTTATACAAGAAAGCAAACGTAAAAAAATACGCCAAGGATTCTACCTCTGTGTGTGAAAATGTGTAGATATTATTATTTTGTGTGAATTTGTAGATAGACCTATTTATTCGGGACATGACCGACCCTTGTAAATAAACTTAATCCCCAAAAACCATTTAATGTAGGCGTTTTAAAAATTGCGTTTGCATGTATTTATTTAGTAAACTTGTTTATCTTTATTTCACATCTCTAATGATTCCATGCCACTGATCTAAATATTAATGTGTCTCTTGGAATTCTGGGTATACTATGCACTAGTGTATGTTTCCGAATTCACAAATTTAAAAAAAATATGTGGCGGACCCCCAGGAGTCCATCTGGAAACTCGCCAGGGGTCTACATTGACGTTACCAAAAAAGGGGTTCACAATTCGCAAGCGGAGGTCCACACAATTTATCTAGTTTCGATAGTGAACTAAAATTATGGCTTGACTTCACCTATCAATGTAGGCAGATAATATTTTAAGAAGCTCACTGACATTAGGTATTAGTCAGATTTGTTTAAAAAATTTACAAACATTGATTTACCACAGCACAGCTTCAATTCAATCTAAACAATTGGCTTATTTTGAGCTTTGCTGGGAAATTTAAAATTTATCAAGCAAAATATATTAGTAGGCGAGAAATTTAATTTCCTTGCATAATACTTCAAAATTAAATTTGATCTGACGTTATTCTAATGTTGGAAATACCACAATGGGTTATGAATACATTTGATGAAACCAAAATGCAGAATGTGATATTACAAGAGGAGCTATTATTGCTAAGGAACTAAAGATGAAAAGTATGCAATTTAAAAGATGGCATCTAACATTTTGGCTGTAGGCAGAAATACCGAAAAAATATCTTGAACTTTGGGGAATTGAAAGAAAACTTCTTATAGCGTTTCTCTCGACATATCTTATGAAAAAAGTTTGAGTTTTCTTAGGAAACAACTCTTCATGAAATGTTGAAAACATAGTAAGGAAAATGCTCTTCATCTACCAAATAGGATACTGTCACTTGTCAGTACATATTTAAAATTGTTTTCATTGTATTATGGTCAAAGAAGAATTATTCTTAGCAAACAACTCTTCATGATATAGTACAAGAGACCATGTTTTTTCCATCAGTTCATTGTAACTAACTAGAAGCCAGGGTACTGGTTCCATCAGAACCAGCATAATATTGATAGTGGTCTATGAAAATAAAAGTTAGGGAAAATTTGGTTTAACCTCTACATTCTTCAATTGTACACAATTTTAAAATCATTTTATTGCCGTTATGTGAGCGCACATGTGATAAATCTTTTGTTAATCGATTGTTGGACTAATACTTACGGAATTTGACCAAAACTTCGTTATTGGAGCCGTATAGAATTCGTACAACTTTTTCTTCATCTTTAACTCTCTACCTTTATTGAACTGTTTGAATTTTTCGTCATCAAAATCTGGAATAAGTTTTCCATTTTGTTGGACCACCGTATCTTTAGTAATAAAATTTTCTGTCAAAAGTGCCTGTAAATAATAATGTTAGTGTAGAACGAGATAATCACACAATAAAAAACGATAAACAAGTGACATTAAATCAAATATAAGCAACAGTGGACAGCTGAAAGACGACAGAATTTAATGCACATATTTATACTATCAGATCATAGCTTTGCATAAATTTATTTATTTCAGTAAATATTTATAATTTTCTACGCTTGATCTAATAGTTTTTTATAATAGGTTAGAAAGCTAAGCAAAAGTAACGAATATAGGTAGTAGATAGTAAAGAGTGGTACAACATTTATGTGGACACATTCGGTAAAGCTTATGCTACCTTAACACCTGTTGGATTTGGCGACTTGCTCCGAATACTCAAACTTCTAGTACGCTTCTAAAATAATAACAATAATAATAATACACTGTTAGGATTTCTAAACAAATAGAATAAAAAATTAAGTAAACATAAACTAAAAAAGCTGAAAAGAAGAATCAAGCAAAAGATCTACAAGTTGTGACTAAAACCCAAATATAACTAGTCCCAAGCAATTTGAAATACAATTTCGTATAAAAGTGATACTCTTAAATTACATTGAAAAAATTTTATTTAGTGTAAGTTCGGCTCTGCAAAAAGGAGTAGCATATAAAGAGCAGATCATCATTTATCTTATTAAAGAGTTATAATTTGTGAAAGCCGAACGCAGTGGAACTTTTGAACATAAAGTAGTATTAACTTCTAAGAATTAAATTCAAAACATAAATAATGTAGTTATAGTTTGAAAACATTTGTGTTTATGCTAGATTTAGAAAACGTTCAGCTTCCATTCGCTTTACAAAGTTCAGTAGAAATGAACGTAAGACCATTTTTATTTGTCCCGGAATGAATTAAAAATAAAGTAAAAAAGAAGTAAATCAGCCATATCTCAAATGTGACAAACCAATGAATAAAGGAAAAATACCAAAATCAATGTCACAGGTTTTTATTACAAAATTACAGGAACAGCGACTAGTTTCGGCCTATAAGCAGGCCATCATCAGGCTAGAAAAAACATAGGTGAGAGGTAAAAAACCATGCAGATTACAATGAGGTTAATAATAGATCTACCTTAAAAATTAGTTACATGCAATGTTCACTAGATCATAATGTATTTTGTTTCCTTACTTAATTTCTAGTTTTAATTTTTGATGTCACATTTTACTTATGTTACTGGTTTTACCATATACTCCATTTAATATATAAGTTGGTTGGTTCGATCGATCATATGATCTAGTGAACATTACATGTAACTAATTTTAAGGTAGGTCTATTATGAACCTCATTGTAATCTGCATGGTTTTTTACCTCTCAGCACCTATGTTTTTTCTAGCCTGATGATGGCCTGCTTATAGGCCGAAACTAGTCGCTGTTCCTGTAATTTTGTAATAAAAACCTGTGACATTGTGCAGAAAGACTCGTAGTTCTATAATTTGATGGGGGATAACCCAAGTACAATATACAAGATTTTAATTAATTATATGCAAACTACGACATAACCACCATTATCATTTTAAATATAAATTTTGTATAAAAAAGATTATTTGATTAAAAAAGGTAAAGAAGAGTTCTTCGAAGAAGAAATTCTCTCTGATATTGAAAATTTGGCAGATGATTTGGCGGATGTAATAACCAATTTATATAAAAATTAAAATGGAATAAAAAATTGAATACAGATGATAAATATTCCACTATTAATTATTGTTCTACAAAAAGTCATCAATATTCGAAACTGTTAGGTATAAATGTAAAAATATAGTAAAAGATGTACCTTTAACATTTATAATTAAAATTCTAGTTGAAAATTTTATTACTTTTTGAGTGCATTTTCTTAAAATTACAACACCAGTGCGGTAATAAGTGTCATTATAACATCCTAAAAAATGTCAAATTTGTGTTATTATAACATGGTAGTAGGTAAATGGTCTTATGTATTATTCCTGAACTTTGAACGGCGAACATCTATCATGAAGTATATCTATCCAATCTTAATAAATCATCTGTTTTGGTATACCTCATAATAGTTCATTAGTTTTTGTGATAAAGTTGTACACTTCATGTCGGACAGATAGTTTTTTTTGAGATTTACTTTACCGCACTTGCAAATTGCTACTCTGCTTAATTTATTTTTTGACTAGCAATGAATATTCGTAATAAATAAAATAAAAAAAATGTTTAGTTAGTTTTTCAATTATAGTTCAGTAACAATTCACATTTTAACAAGCTATGTGAAGAGCTTTGGTAAGCCGAACTTATTAATAGTTATTAAATGATTTTGTTTTTAACATTATTTTGTTAATAAAATATATTACATGCCAAGAATTAGAATATAATTAGAAATTAGAATAAAAGAAAAAGTATTCCCGATTCCATAACCCCCTTACATATTAATAAATATTTGTGAACCCCACCAAAAATAGTTTGTTCAGTTAGATACGTTGGTTTTGAAAAAGTGATATGTGCTAAAATGATGTAAGAAACAAGAAGAAAGCTTTATCAAACTTAATCATTCAAAAAATTTAACACGTTACAATATTGGACATTTAAAGAAAAACATTTAAACAATAAATAAAACATTTTATCTTCAATTAATTAAAAAACAATTAAAACAAGACTACAAAATCAAGGCCTGATAATAATCACTGGAAATATCATATCTGCCATCTATCAAATGGTGAAACTTCGCCTTAAAGATTGGTTAAAAGTTCAAATATATTCTGCCAGTTCTTCTCATGAATATGGCTCTGTTTACGATATTTAAACTATAACACTAACAACAAATACATTTTTAAAATGTTTAACTTTTCACAATTCCTCATTAAAACCTGTCAAATTAATTTGATCTCCAACATTAGAATGATTACCATTAAAATTAACTGTGTGTCCTAATACTCCTTGGCTTGTTTAACTATATCCAGTTAGCATTTCTGAGCTTCTTAATCGTTCAACAAAAAACAAATTAAGAAGATTTTTTATTTGGTTATATTAAAGGTAAACAATTATAAATATAAAACAATATTTTATTAAAAATTTGGAATCTATCACTTATTTACTACGAAACCTTTTTTTAAACAATGAGGACATTTTTAAAACAGAAAAACACTTTAGTAACCAATTGTTGACCTAGCAGAAATTGTAGAGAAACATAATTTGGTCATAAACTAATGTGATATTCACCTACAGCATCCCTAGAGGCGATACTAGGTCTCTCTCCGCTGCAATATTGCACAATATTGCGGCTACGACTGCTGCCTTATAACTGCAAAATACACAAAACCTAAAACCTGGTCATTTGGTTGGTGATATAATAAGGTTAGGTTAGGCTGAAAAAGGACTCACTAGTGTGGTACAGGGAAAAGAAACGGCTTTAGTAACCAATTGTTGACCTAGCAGAATTTGTAGAGAAACATAATTTGGTCATAAACTAATGTGATATTCACCTACAGCATCCCTAGAGGCGATACTAGGTCTCTCTCCGCTGCAATATTGCACAATATTGCCGCTGCAATATTGCACAATATTGCCGCTGCAATATTGCACAATATTGCGGCTACGACTGCTGCCTTATAACTGCAAAATACACAAAACCTAAAACCTGGTCATTTGATTGGTGATATAATAAGGTTAGGTTAGGCTGAAAAAGGACTCACTAGTGTGGTACAGGGAAAAGAAACGGCTTTAGTAACCAATTGTTGACCTAGCAGAATTTGTACAGAAACATAATTTGGTCATAAACTAATGTGATATTCACCTACAGCATCCCTAGAGGCGATACTAGGTCTTTCTCCGCTGCAATATTGCACAATATTGCCGCTGCATTATTGCACAATATTGGGGCTACTACTGCTGCCTTATAACTGCAAAATACACAAAACCTAAAACCTGGTCATTTGGTTGGTGATATAATAAGGTTAGGTTAGGCTGAAAGAGGACTCACTAGTGTGGTACAGAGAAAAGAAAGGGCCAACGATCTTTCCTTGGTTCACAAAAAGTCATACCAAAAATGAGCTCCGTTGCTGGGAACAGGATCGACTAGGATCTCACTGGATATATAATCCAGGGTTGAGACAAGCTAAAAGACTGCAGGTCTTCCCACTGGACAGTTCCAATCAAATCGGAAAGTGGGACTTGTCTAAAATATGTCGAAGGTTCAACTAATTATTATATTTATTTTTGTTTCTGGGTTTGTACTAATTATAAAAAACACACCCAAAATCATCTACCATTTAAAATATTCCAAAATCGAAGGAATGATCCATAACTCAAATGTGGCTGATATCAAATATCAATAAAATGCCAAGTCAAACCACATTAAATATAATGTTAAAACTATAAAAATGCAACTAGTTTCGGTCTTAGACCATCATCAGGCTAAAAATAAAAAGATACAGTAAGGTAAGGATTAAGACAAGAACTGTAATAATAAATATAAAGTTGGACAACATAGTAAAATGGGTGAGGCACAAAAGTAATAAAGAAATTGACTTAGCGTTTTATTGATATAGAAATATTCCACCTCTTATAACGTGTTATTGAAAATTGAAAGCGTTCTTCCTTGAATCTACTGTAAGGTACATGAAAAAGACAACGAAAAATAGTTTGTGCTGTGAGTGTATAGTCAATTAAGTGCTAACGCCAAAAGTTATACAACTTTGCTTACTTTCGGATTATAAAATTCAATATAATGTTTACGAACCACCTTTTGCTAGAAAAACAACTAAATATTAAACATTGTTCTACTGAGTTAAATAAGAAATAGACTTGCCAGAGTTTTACTGGGCTTGCCGGAACTTACATCGCCGTCTTGATTTTTTTCCGAATCAGATTTGTCGTCGTCGTCGTTTTCGAGTTCCATGTGTTCTTCGGTGGTCTGAGGCATAAGTTGAAGTTCTTCTTTAGATTTGAATTCCAATTTAAAGATGTACGGCATGAACAGTAGACCGATTATTACCTAAAAATTATTAAATAAGAAAAGTCAAGTGTGTATTATTGTTTATTGTAAGTAGGTATTGAAGTTTACCTTAATATTTGTATTTTTTCTTGTGCGTAAACCGCCCATCCACAAATCGGCGAGTATAATTTGCGAACAGGGATGTGCTAAAAGGGCTCGATGATTGGCACTAACTGCAAGACTGAGGCACGTGTGCCCCGACCAGTTTTGAAGTTCGCAAGTGAGCAGCTGTTGCGTTTGATCATCGTCTTGTCTATAACAATAATCTAATACTTCCAAGGCTGAAAACAACATAAAGTAATCCACATTTAATTGTAACTTTCTATTGCATACAAGTTTTTAGTTAATACTTCACTGTTAAAATAAAGAATATAATCAAAACGTTTAACTTCTGATTTTAGAAGCTCTTCAGATGTGGAAGAGTCAGGGATGGAGTTGTTTAGTAAATCTGCATAGCTTGACATGTCATAGCATTATATCCAAACAAACTGTGGACTTAGTTTGCAATGAAGTTTTTTTGTATTGTGGATTTTTTTGTTTTTTGTAGTTTTTGACATTATAGAGAATAGTTTGAGTTATATTTAAAGAAGTTTTATGTTGTTCTAAGGTGAGAAAAATTTAAAATAATATTACTTAACCTCAAAACCAAACTTTTTTATATAAAACAAAATAAAACTTCTTTAAATACGACTCGAAATATTCCTTAATGATAATAATGTGTCTATTTAGCACTATAATAACTCATAAACAAGAAAATACATAATATAAAAATCTCATCTAACAGTCACATTTACTTTATGGGAGGTGTACGGTTAATTAGATTTTTCCTTTTCCTTTTAATAAATAAAGATATCTAGCGTTGAAAAACGTTTGATTCATTTATCAGGTATCTGCACAATATTGTTAGCCTTCTCGCGCAATAGGTTAGGTTAGGTTATAGTTTTTTCGATTTCAGGTTAGGTTATGGTTAGGTAACAGGTTAGGTTAGGTTAGGTTAGGTTAGGTTAGGTTAGGTTATGCCGGAAAAATACAATTTTCAGTGAAAATTACATTTCCCATAGACAACATTGAAATTTGAAAAATTCATAACTTTTGAAGGGGGGGTTTCCGCAGGTGGAGACGGGTGTCATTCGTCTCAGCTTGACCAGGGCTATCGACTGACGCTAGTGGCGCCCCTTTTTGGCCCCTCACATAAAAAAAATGTTTACCCTATTTTTGGGTTTACCAAAAATAGAAACTCTATAGTAATCCTATCGGTCTCAGTGGAGAAATTATCCCTCACTCTTTGATGTTTCGTCTGGGCCTCAGAAGAATTATTTCTAGATTGGTAACAAAATCAGAAATATCTTTCCATATCTTATTAAATTCTTCCTCAGTTTTGCCCCTTTTTGATTTTCAAATCTTGTAAAAGATCTTTTAACAACACTGTAGTAACTTCGTTTCCGTTCATGAGTTTCTATCTTTTATTTGATTATTTCTGTCATTCATTAAGTGTCAATTTTGATGGGTCACAAATATTGCAATAATATGCCTGAATTTTTATGGCCTTGGCGGAGAAGTGAAGTAAATGACGTGAAGTAAATGACACAGGACCAATCTGCCTCAGTTTGTTTGAACACGTCAGCCAAGTTTTTAGGAATCACGTCTGCTATATTTTGTTTAGAGATGTTGGGCTTCCCAGTAGACGGTTTTTAAAAGAAATATATTTGTATATAATAATCAATTACATATTTTGAAAATAGATATCTTTACAAAAATAAATGTTAATTTTGATCTTCAGAAGTTCAAGTAAATTTGTTTCTAAATTTGATGTTTCGGCATTTAATAGAAACAGCTCCTACTTAATGTTGTTTTCAAAATTTTCTTAGATGAAATGATGGGGTGAAATATTGTTCGTAAATTCGTAAATTTTGCTCAAAATAAATAAAAAAAAAATCTTCTTACCAGAAACACAAGAAATGTTTATTAGATATACAAAAAAAAGGATGTAAATCTTTCAGTTTACGCCTTTTTTGACTCACCGATATTTTCGAACTCTTTTCCGTAAGCCCGTAATTCTTCGTACACTTCAGTCTCCATGTCGTCTTCGGCCGCTTCGTGAGCCATGGCTTTGTACAATTTACAAGCTACTAAAGCTTTCGCTAAAGCTTCTTCACCGTGTTGCCACATTAGAAGAGCCATTTTGTGCCTTTTCATTAATACTGCCCATATCTAAAAATAATAACAAAACATAGAACAATTATTTGTTAAAAAAACACATTTTTTGTATTTGAATGTATTATATTTCTTAAATTTAGTAGTTTTTCCGCATTCCTTTACGATATTAAGTAGTTCGACTATTAACTATAAATCGAATATATTATACACATTAGTTAAAGGAATGTCTGTAATGTTTTTGTAAATGGAAACGTAACCACCAAAAGGGAAATTAATCGTGACAATGAAAAGCGATTAATTAACCCCAGTTCGATTATTTGTAGTGAGCGGAGTACATTAGTAATACGGTATGGAATTATTTGTGGTTAAAGCGGTAATTCATGCTTTCAAGAGAATGAACAATAATGTTCAATGGAATGTCTAACATTTATGGAATTCTCAGGAAACGTTCTGAAAACAACCGTGTTTAAATAGAAATTAAATTAAGGATAATAAAAAACTCTTCGTTTTAACAAAACTTCCAATATTTATTTAAAAACTGCTGTTTTAAAAGACTCAATGACATGTCAATCTGACGATGCTAGTTGTCTAGCGAAACGGCTGTCATTGAGTCTTTTAAAAAAGCAGTTTTTAAATAAATATTGGAAGTTTTGTTAAAACGAAGAGTTTTTTATTATCCTTAATAAGATGGACTTCCAAAAAGTAAGGGTTAGTACAATCAATTTAGAAATTAAATTATATGAATAATTATTGATTCATAGAAAGATGGTGATAATAATTATTATTAAAAATTAACAGGTTTAAGTAAATACTCATCAAAGTTGTATTTTGCATGTTAGTCTAAGCAAACAAAACTTCATATTAAATTGAACTTTTAATATTAGACGTAATGGCTCTAAACTAACTAAGAAATTCAATTTTTTTACATCCTTGTTGTGTAAATAATAATAATAAATTATTTTAATTATTTTTTATCAATAAAATAACTCCGATCGAAGCATTCATTTTTTTATATCCTCTTTGCAGCATGCATTCTGTCAATTCGTTACTAATACGTCACTAACTCATATATGAAGTAAGCCACTTTCTGATTTAGATGTTTTATGAACTTATAGCTAATAGCCAGTTACAAAAAGGCCAATCTAATTTGAAGTTTGAAGAACTTTCAAAATATATGAATGTTCTGTAAAATATAAGCATTGTGTTCAAATTTTTTAGCTAAAATTAGTTAGCTAGCATACTGCACGAACACAACAGTTAGAACTCCTCATAAAAAATTTGTAACCGTGCCTGCAGTAAAAGTTAGACGAAAATTGTGGTTTGAGGATCAACATTTTAAAAAAGAAGACTACAGGATTGCGGTTCTATGTCGAACCTTATGTGGCTAACTTTACTTTTGGGTTATCTACGTCACAGAACGAATGGCGGACTATTTAAATCATCCAAAAGTTGAATTTTCAAATCGACATAAAAACCGTGTGATAATAAATACAATAAAATTAATTGATTTCCTAGTACGATTTTGTACACCCCTAACTATTAACATAGAGAAAACGTCATATTTTTGTTAAGTTTAACACCCCATTGAAGATGTCGAAAGAACGTGCAAATCACAGAACAAAAATCTAATATATAAATTCTGTAGTTCTGTAGTTTCCATTTTTTTTTCTTGTTCAATAAAATTCTAAATTCTTGGACGTATTATTTTGTATTACGTAGGTAAAAGAGTTGTTATTAAAAAGTGAAGCATAGTATGTGACGTTATAAGTACATAGACCTGGTAATCCATAGAACACAAATATTTGTGAACCGATATACATAATGTGTACCAAGGGGATGACTAAACCTTAAATTTTTTAGACAGTAAAAGTGTAAACCGTACGAAAGAACATAAAAAAGTAATAATGTTTATGATGTGTACAACTGTTTAACACGAAAGAAAGCGCCTATAAACTTTGATGTTATTTGCAATACGCATTCTGTCAATTGATTCATAGACGACGTTGTTACATTTCCGTAAGTTTTACCAATTTAACATAGATTTAACACGTTTGTTAAGTAACAGAGGTGTGACAAGCGTTTATGCAACCGGCCCATGATGTTTCAAATGCAAAATACATTAATAACAAATCTGCTACACGTAACATTTCCTGTTATACTAACCAATAATTCATTAAAAGGATAATCGAATAGGCAAGGACTCGCCGCTCCAGGAATACAGCCCGGTATAAGACCCATAGCTCCTAAATTCCTCCCTGAAGTATGAGCCATACTGTGTCCTTTGTTCATAATTTTTGCATAAATAGGCCTAAATTTTCTACGAGTATACAGAGCCCTAAAAAAAAATAAATATAACATTAAATCTATTATTTGATTAATTTTATAAATAAATAAATAATGATAAGAATTATTACCTACCTATAAGCTCCTCCCATTAATTTATTTATAACTAATCCGATATCGTGTAGAGTGTAAACGTAACCGGGAGGGATATGAGGCCGCACATCCCTCAGAATATATCCTAACGTATTGCTGGGACCTTGCTTGGAATTATACAAATTTTCTAAACGTGGTATTGTCAAAAATTTTCTCATGCTTACGCCGTTTTCCAGCAACAATTTTACGAAATCGCACCGATCGTGTTCCAATGCTTTTATCATGGCGTCTTCTAAAGCACCTGCAGATATTCAGAAAACAAAAAACCAAATGAAGAAAAAAATTAAAAATAATGTGGAACTATTATTAAACAACTAATTAATGCAACATTTATCAGTCTTTACAATAAATTATTGGTATTGAAGTTTTAGATGATTCCTGTGGACAAAATTAGTGATGAAATTGATTGTGTTAACCTTTACTTTGTGAAAGTTCATCTTACTAAGAACAATAAAAATCTGAACGGTTAAACTAAACTTCCACTATTTATTCGAAAAATTCGCTTTAACATTCAATTACATTCGAATTTTTCGAATAAATAGTGGAAGTTTAGTTTAACCGTTCAGATTTTTATTGTTCTTAAAATTAGTGATGTTTTGGACCAGCGGTTCCCAAACTTTTTAAGTTATGGACAGGAAAATTCATCAGAGTAGTGGATTGTTTCAACCGCATGTAATTAGATATAGATCTATATAGGTCCTATTTTAGAAAAGTGTACTAAAAAAATACTTATTAAGCTAAAAACCAACTGACACCAGCACAGGAAGAAACATAATATTTTTAAATATACTTGTGAAAATAACAGAAAGCATATACTTATTTCGATACAATAATGGAACATAAAACATACATCCAAAAACAAATCTACAAATACCACCAACTTTTGTAATAAGTTGAAGCAAAAAGAAGCAGAACAGTTGAAACTCATCTGTAAGTTTAGACCAAAATTCTGATACTGATGACTGATCTTGTATTTCAGACACAGATCTCAAGTCGATCATTCATATTCTAGAAACGTCAATATCGCTAGCTTTTAAGGCATTGAGAATAATTTAGTCATGAAGTTCTGGAAAATATTCCTGGTGTTTATCGTGTAAAGTTATAAGATGGGTATGGTTAGGTTCCATGTGAGCAAACTGAAAGATCTATTGTGGCTCAGCCCTAGATAATATATTCATGTTCTATCTATTCCTAGGTCCTGTCTGGTCTAATTCTTCAGCTCTTTAGATCTCTTTTTAGAGATATGTCTTACAAATGCCGTTGATGGTCTTAAACCAGCAAGAACGTCTCATCAGATCTAACCAGTTTGAATGGTTCCGGACCTATAAATATTTACTCATTCGAAACTTTGTTATTTTTCTCTATGTATTAGATCCTGTAGGCATTTCCAAACTTTCATGGAATCGATTTAACTGCAGAGACATAAGAACCACCAGGCTATCTGAAATTATTTTTATGGATTTGTTTCTACAGTCACGCTTAAGCAGCTACTGTAGACACATGTATATTGCAAAAACATCTGGTTGGAAAATTGTGAATGTGGTTACCCAAGATCTGGCTCAGATTCACTCTTCTTTATTTCTATAGACTCCAGCTTTAACACCACTTTCGGTCTTGGAGTGTACCAACACTAGTCAGCCATTTTTCGTCTTAGCTCCTTCCTGGGAATAAGAAGGTAAATGGTTTGTGGTAGTTGTATTTAGTTTGCATTACATCTGGTACCATTCCTAGTATGATGTTTTATTCTCTTTGGCACTGGTTATGGTACCACTCTTGGCATGTTACTAGCCTTATGTTTACACCTGCCTGCCTTTCCAACCAGATGTGAAGTGAAGGAAGATCTACTAAAACTTCGATGACAGCGGTGGAAGTGATAAAAATATCTCCCTTAACGATTCAGTAAGCTTTCCGTTGAAGCTTATTCAGCTTCTCTCTGGTAGTCTTCTGATATTTAGCCTACCAGACCGCAGCATAAGACTTATTATTGTCAGATATTACCAATACATTTGTTTGGAGATTCACTCCCCATGACTTAGAGGACTTCTTGACTATGTCGTTAACATTAAAACCGAAATAAATCATTAGGTTTCGAAAAAATATTTGATAACCATTGCTATTCGCGAAATCTCCCTTTTAATGCTTTCCATAAAAAACTCTTTGGTCCTTAATTCAAATAGCAAAGTTGCAAAGTTAAAGTTTTGCCTCTTGAGAGATAGTAAAGTATGTAGACTACCCATATCGTCACACAATACTTTAAACATTCTGTCATCTTGCGCCATCTGAGCATAGATTAATGCAATAGAGGACTTCTGTTAAGAAATCAGTGTTGCCATTTCCGAATAAATCCCTAAGAAATCACTAAAAACATACTGACGCTTTTTAATGCTTTCAGTCATTATGTTAGGATAAAAAAACCTTAATAATTCCTTTTGATTTGATATCAAACTGCATAATAGTCTATTGCAAGATATCGCAAAAACAAATTGCTAGGGAATTTCATTTTTTCCCCAGGGAGATTTTAAACCTTAGAACAAAAAGAAACAGGAAGGAGTATATGCAAAATGACCTTGAGTCCAGAAAGGAGCTTGCATATGGCGGACAATTGTCAATTTTAATTTCCGTTTCCATTGACGTACCGAAAAAAAAATAAAAATCAGATCAAGGTTTTTATTTTTAATAAATTTCAACCAATCAAGTGTGTGAATACAATTAGTGTTCTAAATAATTTGGTATTTATAAGAAACGAATGATACGCCTATGCGCTCATTTTTGACATTTCTATGCAAATATTGCTTTGACAGTTTACTGTAAACATAAACAATGAGTCATACTAGGAGCTTCAAGATGGCCGACTTCCGTCGCAAATTTTCCTTAAAGTTAATATATGACAGACTCCTTCCTGTTTCTTTTTGTTCTAAGTTTTAAACGCCATCAACCTGATCAACCATAACCTTTATTCTATATAAAGTCCGAACCAACTAAAACTAACCTATGTTTATTTTCGTTGGCTTGGCTCGTTAGTCGTTTCGCTAATCTTGTTTTATTTTTCGGCTGCATTATTCGTTGTTTGTGCCATTTGTAGAAAAGTCCCCAACAAAAATGTCCCTATAAATTTGTTTTTATGCAATATCTTTCAATTCAAACTATTATGCACTATTTTGTTTATTGTACAGGGTATTTCGAAGCGTAAAGCACCTTTGAATAACTGGAAATTATGAAAAAAAAGCGTCAGTAGTTTTTTAGTAATTTTTTAGGGATTTATTCGGAATTGGCAACACTGATTTCTTAGCAGAAGTCCTCTATTCTTCCAAGGTATTTAGTGTATAAAAAAAAAAAAATTGTTAAGAAATTTAAAAATCTCAGACCCAGTAGTGTTAGTTGGTAGTAGCCTACAAAACAGCAAATCTTAAAAAGAATTGCCAAATTAGTAAGCAAGTAAAAACTCTCAATACTGCCAATTAGCCACACCTGTCATTCATCAAGCTGACGACAAGAGGAATAAAAGGTAGACATTCTACATGGTTTTGTTTGTTTATGTTTTTGAAACTGTGTTTTTGAATTGTTGAATTTTTTGTTTTTTATCCAAAATAATAAAATCACTAAAATGAAATATAAAAAGTACAAAACTAAAACACCAACAAACCAATGAAACAAAAGTAAACAAACTAATCAAATCTTCTTTTTTTCTGTATAATTTTTGGCCTGAGCTGCCAGTGCTACACGGCCAAGTTTCTTGCCTCAGTAATAAGAGACTGTCTAATATTAATAAGAGCAAATAAATAATAAATTTATAACTATTGCTGACAGAAAGTGTTTTATATTATAATATAAATGAAATATTAGTATAGTAGGACCATGACTAGATTTTATATATTTGATTCATAAATAAAGTAAATATTACTTGCGCTGTTGCCACTTTTGAAAACTCGAGTTTGATTATCAATTTTTTAAAGAAAATATGTAAATTAACAGCTAAAAATTTGGTAATAGGGTTACCTAACCTAACCTAACCTAACCTAACCTAACCTAACCTAACCTAACCTAACCTAACCTAACCTAACCTAACCTAACCTAACCTAACCTAACCTAACCTAACCTAACCTAACCTAACCTAACCTAACCTAACCTAACCTAACCTAACCTAACCTAACCTAACCTAACCTAACCTAACCTAACCTAACCTAACCTAACTTAGACAAGAAAAGAGAGAGGACTGCGTATTGGAATCAATTTATGTAACTCATTTACCACCAAACTAATGGCGGACAATATTGACATAGGCGTATCATACGATTTTTCTTATACGATTATTAAATAATCATTTTCATTATTTCGTATTACAAATCTAATTTAAAAAAGTCTTTAAATATGTACTGCTTCAAAAAAAACAACAATCATTTTAAAACATATTTATTTAATAAATATTACAATTTTAATCTATTTTATCTACTTTAAATATATGTTTTTGTTCCACGCCACTACAAAACTATTACATCTATGAGAAAATAATAACAATTAATTGAAAAATAATCTTTAAAACTGAATGAAAACAGTTTTCAAAATGTATGTACTATTAATTTAAGTTATCATACATAACATATGTGATTTAGTTAAACATCTATTACCTAAAAGCTGTAATATTAATAAAAATAAATTTCAAGAAATAGTTCTAAAATACTTTTTACCTATGAAATGAAATTCCTTCCTCTTTTTTAGCACTCTGACTGTTGCACTTATAAACTGCACAATTAACCATTTTAAAATGTCCATTCAGGTAATTAAAAAAGGTGAAAATTAATAAAAAAACTAAAAAAATACAATTCGACGTTCCAAATTTGTTTACCACCAAACGTTTGAAAATTGGCTTCACTCACACGCATAAGTTTTTCATTGCCATGCGCTGTCCTCTCTCTTTCCTAGTCTAAGTAACCTAACCTAACCTAACCTAACCTAACCTAACCTAACCTAACCTAACCTAACCTAACCTAACCTAACCTAACCTAACCTAACCTAACCTAACCTAACCTAACCTAACCTAACCTAACCTAACCTAACCTAACCTAACCTAACCTAACCTAACCTAACCTAACCTAACCTAACCTAACCTAACCTAACCTAACCTAACCTAACCTAACCTAACCTAACCTAACCTAACCTAACCTAACCTAACCTAATAATCTTTTCGGTAATTACTTTATTGTTAATTGATAGAAGGAGATTTTTTTATTTGACATGTAGGTAATATTTCATTAATTTCTCTGCAGTGCGCTTGAAAAATGTACCGTATAGTATCTAGCGTTCCACCGAGCACAGTTTGGGAACCGCCGTTTTAGACTAAAGTGACAAAAGCACTACCTGCAGGCCATTCTTGTCCATAAACGAATATTTCAGATTTAGCAATATCGGCACGATTCCACGTAAGTGCGAGACTAAGTTGTTCGGTGGGAGAAAGATGCTGTGATTTGAATAAAGCCGTTAAAATTATTTGGTCCAATTCTTGGGGTTTTTGGTCGTATTTATCTGCTATTCGAAAAACGGTAATCTGAAATAAAATAAAAACTAAAATAAAATTTGACCAAACAGTAATAAGTCTTTAAGATCAAATAAACAAATTAAGTTGACAAATTTATTTGTGGCAATTTATTTATTGATAAAACTTACCAAATGTTTATTTTCTACGCATTGCATTAGCTCCGAGAACAGACCTTCTGCCAATTCTGCTGCAACTTCAAAAGCTCTTTGGATAGTAGCTATTATATACTCCTTCATAGATTTAAGTACTGAACATTCGTATCTAAAATTTTAAGATGAATATTATGCATGTCCAATATAATGTAACACACTTTTAAATTAAAAACAATGCGTTTATACCTTAGAATATAAAACAGTAAGGAAGTTGTTTAGTCTTCTTAAGAAAAAACTCAAAAAACAAATTTATAAGAAGGAAATGGAAAATAAATTAGGAAAATTACAGCAGAATATGTTAAGGCAAAGAAAAGTCATTGGACTTCCTTATGTTTGTCAAAATGAGATACTATTATAAGTCAAAAAGTTTATTACAAAATACATTTAATTTGTTTATGCATGGAAACAGTAAGAGTTAATGGTATCCATTGGGATGTTGTTCCAGAATTAATTCTGTTTGATATTGCTAGTCCAACGAAACCCAACATGTACTCAATGGGATTCAGGTCTGGAGAATTTGCTGGCGATGGTAATCTTTGAATATTCCCAATCTCCAGTGCATTTTGTACTTTTCTCGTGTGATGGGGCTAAGCATTGTCATCCATAAAATTGAAATTGTTACCAATTTCATTCCGGAGAGGAAAAATAATGGGTTCAATAATGTTTCAAACATACCAACCAGCTGTTATAAAGATTAAATTGCCCAAATCAACTAAGCTTGTTATTTGTAGTTTAATAATTGATGAGATGGCAATCACAAAGTTTTACTTATTCATTATATTTGTAAAAGTAAGGAAATTAGTCAAGTTTGAATCAAAATGGTTTAGTTCAACCTCTTTTTATTTAATACTTCCTATATTAGACTATTTATACAATGACTTTATTGTACTAAACTTCTTTTTGCTTTTTTACTAAAGAAAATTGGTATTTAATAATAATTAGTGTACCTACTGATGCTTAATGGGCATATTAACGTCAATAAAGACATTTTTTTATAGATATAGATATTGTAAGAATCTAATATCCGGTAGCCATCTTGGATAACCTCCCGGTTAACTGTATGTCTGGTTGCATATATATTAGAAACATTTTTAAAGAAAAAGCTTGAAAGAACTTACTTGCACATAAAAGCAATGATGTCTGCTGCTCTGCCAGATCCATCGCAAACAACAACAGGTACAGGAGGTTCGTCGGTAACGTATTCAAGTACAGCTCTTATAGTATTCGTACCGCCTTCTATTACTAAACATACAATCGGTATAGGACTTTGAGTAACTAAAATAAACGGTCAAATTATATGGAGGCTACTAATAAAATGAAACCAAACTTTAGGTAAAAGATTAAAGCGAGACTTACAAGGATATAGCCTCTGCTTTGATATGTACTTTTCCAGTTTTCTTCTAAGTATAATTTCAGCACCGTACTTGCCAACGGTACCGTTATCGACTAAAAGAAAATAGGCGTGTCGGTTGTTTAAAGCAGCATTTTTGGATCTAAAAGAAAAAATGTATTATAAAACGTGACAGAATAAAACTAAAAATAATAAAAAACTGTTCGTTTTAACTCTACTTCCAAGTTTAATTGAAAAATTAGGTTTAAAATCACAATTACGAGGGTTGTCTAAAAAGTTTCCGACCTCAACATGAAGATGGCAGCACTCGTAAACCAAAGTTGGGGAATATATTTGCGCATGCTTTGAAAGGTACCCACTAAAATTTCAGCCATTTTGGAAGCGCAGTTGTTGTTTGACAATCATTAGAGTGAGTCGATGTGAGTGTTTTTATGAAAATGGAAAAATCGAGTATCGAGCTGTCATTAATTATTTGTTTTTGAAAGGCAATACGCCTACGCAAATCAAAGACGAGTTGGACGCTGTGTACGGGGACTCTGCACCATCATTTACAACCGTGAAATTTTGGGCTGCTGAATTTAAACGTGGCCGTACCAGCTTGGGTCATGCGTGTAATTAAAGAATCCATAAGCAATGTGTAACATGCTTGTCGCCTGTTACGTACTCGTTACTATATAATACCAATCACCGTACCAATAGCTACTCCCAATACACCCTTATAATATTACAGTTAACTACATATTATAGAAACCTTTTTTACCGACTCATATTTGCGCACAATACACCAAAACTCGACTAGCGAGTCAAATTATGGATTGGTACCCTTGTGACAGCACAATCCCCGCCCTGTCAAAAAAAAGTTAATAAATACGCTGAATATTCTTGTTTCGCCCTTTTTGCTGCACTCGCCCTGTTGAAAGACAACGTTTTGACGCCTCACAAGCGCCCATGTGCTTTGTGGCCATATTTTTTCGACATTGGTTGACGTTGTAAGTACAAATTTTAATTATTATGTCTCACTGTTTATTAATACGATTTACTTAGCACAAAGGAGTACTTTGTATAATAATTTTACAATTTCTATCGTTTAAAAATTCATGTAATGTAGCAATCTGTCTCAAGGACAAATTCTTTTTATAATCCACACCCCAGGTAAGAATGTTATTTTTAGATAAAATACCCACTAAATTGATAGGCAATCTTTTCTGTACACAAAAAACACATTTTTTGCTAAATTCTCACAAGCTCACAAGCTTTAGCACGTGGCTTCAGTCGTTAGTTTTAGTTATACAATTAAATAAAAATATTTTTAATGTTTTAAAAAAAAACAATTTTTCACAAATATGCATTTAGTACAAATGTATGATTGTTTCAAAACTCTAGTAATTAAAAGTAGTGTTAAACCTCTTGTTAGTCTATTACAATTAATTATACATGTTTTTATTCAGAAACACATTAGTCAAATGCTAATTTTTTGCATTATTAAGAACAGGACCGGCTTCACCGTCCTGTGCATAAATAAATTTGAACATTTTTTCATTTCATTCGTTTTAAAACTCATGGACGTTGTACCGGGAGACTTGAAGACAAGATAATTTATTTATTAAAACAGTAATTTACTGTCCATCTTAAGTCTACCCAGTGCCAACGCCCTACCTTTTTAATCCTGTCTCATACCTTTCTTCACTTTTAGTTAAGACGCAACCCACTATGTTGGAGCTAAAACACTAAGTTGGAGCTTAAATAAAACACTATGTTGGAGCTAAAACACTAAGTTGGAGCTTAAATAAAACACTATGTTGGAGCTAAAACACTAAGTTGGAGCTTAAATAAAACTTTAAGCTGAAGCTTAAATAAAATTTCAAGTTGGAGACAAATCAAATACAATCCATGATGCTAGAACCTATGCTGTGTTAGAGCCATCCCACATCACCATAGTCAAGCCGAACTGAAACCGAAGCCATCCCTGATGCTAGAACCCATTCCATAGACCGAACTACATCACCACTCATCTGCAAGACCCCCAGGCTGAAGCCAACCATCTGGATAAGCGCAACAAACAAAGTTAAGTCCTTTTCTATGATTCCTACCGTTCAACAAAAGTAATTACAGTTTAAATAAATACCAATATTTTTAAATAACCGTTTTATTTGTGTACCTTAGACTGCAAGTCTTAAGGGCGTAACGTGTTCGGTTTCTGTTAATGTAGTTTCTCTGTTTCTTTAGTTTCAGTAAATTAATTACAAGGTGTTTCTATCTTTCTCACCTTAGTTTTGATATAGTCTGTTATTTAATCACAAACGTATAAAAAGATAGTGGCGCCCTCTTTTCTTGTATATTTCCTTTTCCTTCTACTATAGGCACTAACATGGAGTCGATCCACCCCCTGTAGAGAGTGTCTCTTAGCCGGGAACTCTTCTCTGGGAGAAATATTGTCTTTTACAAACTGACACCCGTAAGGGGTAGTTTACAAATGGTTTCAACATGATGGCGCAATAAGCCAAACACCCGAACGCTTAATAAATTTGCTCCGAGTATCCACCTCATTCACCGGATTTAACACCACCTGATGCCTACTACATTTGGGTTTGATGAAGGAAAATCCGTCAGAAATGTTGGAGCACTACGGAACTAAAAATAAATTATTAAACAACAAACTACTAATTAGCTTTATATTAATTTATTTTTAATAGTTAATGTAATTACGTATTGAAGAGTTTTTAATTGTACGTGGGAGTTGTAGACAGTATCACACATTCCAAAACGTCAAAAGCACTTATATTCCAATCAGTTACATTTTCAGGTTTATAGTTTCTAAGAAACTCCGTTTGGATGGCTACTAAAACCAGCCTCATGGGTCCGTTGTTTGGCTTCATCCATTTCAGCGCCAGTACCCGCATACCTATTGTAGCAGTTTTGTTCAGACCTTCGTATTTCATGTTCACATTGATCGGCACCAAAATTTTAATGTCTTCCGGTTTCAGTTTTATGATGGCTTTTTGTAATTTCGTTAGCTTAGTTTTCATATCTTGCTTCAGCTTTAATCTAGCCGATTCCGTCAGAAGATCGTCCAGTTCTTCTGGTCTGTCTTGATGGATGATTTCCGTTACTCGACATACCGCTTTGGAAGTACCGAATATGAACGCTCCTTCGCTGAACTCCGGATCCCAAGATTTCTGTAGGTACTTGAATTGAAATTTCGTTTTGATCCATCTGAATATGTGAGGAATGTAAATAAGATCAGGCGTTTTGGGTAGTTTTGTGTAGGTTCTTATCGGTTTTTTGGTGATCTGCCATCTTTGTGTAAGTTTTTGGCTTGCTTTATTGATGGTTGCGATCGTATATTTTCTAAAAAATTGATTTCTCGGATAAATTTTTGTGATTAGACGTGTAATCATTACTTGCTAATTTTGAATGTAAATGCGGAAACGTTACAGATGAATTTTCATATTGGGTGGACACATTTTCGTCGAAATGATGGATGAAAATGATGGTTGACAGAATATGATTAGAACTATTTGATAATTTTGAGGTTATGAAAGTTTTGAACGTACAATCTTAGATGTTATTTTAGCTTTTGGTTGCCAAGGGAATTTTGAACTGTTAAAAACATAGTCAATAGTGTTTTATTTAAGCAACTGAGTTGAGTTAAAAGTAAAATTCAAACTAACCGTTTTACAAGGCAAAGAATTAAGTGACTCGTAGATTTCAGCCTACGAGTACCTTTATTGCGCAATGTTAGTTTAGTTGCAGCTGTTTTTTCTATAACTTTAAAACATTAATACTTCTACGTTTACTTCTGCAAATTAAAATATTTTTTTGTAATTCGCTCTCTAAATTAACACATTGAGTACATTCAGGAGGTCCCAGCGGCTAGATTTAGCCACTCAGCATGTTGTGGCCGCTGTAAATAAGCGCCTTCGTTTCGCCTGAATGCGTGGCTCACTTACAGCGGTGTTGGTGTTTATATGTCTGTGGTATTTATATACAGAACTACAATAAAAAATGAAAAAAATCTTTAAAAAAAGATGTAATCATGCAACCAATATTAATATCAGTAAGACCAGAACTGTGCTTGTGAATAGAATTCATATTCATATCGTATTCATCTTGATAATTATTAACCTCAGTTATCACATGGAGAAAAGGAATATTAATCACATCCCAACAATCAACACAAAATTACGCAAGAATACATCCAGCGCCGGATTCCGTTATGAGGTTAAAATAAGCCAATTAAAATGATGCTTGTGGGCGGAGTTCCTACCGTTGATATTTTACGTGACGTTTAAACTAGGTATAACTGAAAGTAATTTTTAAGGTTTTAAGCAGGTATTTATCAGTATTTATTATTTTATGATTGTTTTTCTTTGATCTTGTCTTCATTTCATAGTCATAGAAAATTAAAACTAACGTGTAAATGGAAAACTTTGTGTCTTCCTCGTTAAATGAAAAATTCATTAATGTGAGTATCAAATCAAATATCTATTTTTGGCGTATAGGTAGTAATAAGAACAATTATTAATTATTAAATCTACCAATTTTTTAGTCTGTTTTGCCACCTGGCTGGGGAACAAAAATTGTGGAGAAAAAGATAATAGAAGGTGAAGATAAGTTCCCTAACGTTCAGTTGCAATACAAAAAAGTGTTTGGTAAATGGTTAAGAGAGTTTGAAAACTTAACCAATTCATCATACGTTATAAATAATACGGTTATTGAGGATAGAGAACGGATTAAACTTAAGTGAAATTATTATTTTATTATATTTATTATTATATTATTATAATTTAAATGATATATTGGTACCTATACATAATATATTGAATTTTTGAGATTATTAAAATTATTTAGTAAACATTTAAAAAGTTTTATTTACCATATAAAGTTTAAATTTAATTTTAGATGTCACCACTTTACTCGGTGCTCAAAAACTTACGAACCATCTTCACAAATTAAAACGAGAAATACCAACTGCCCTTCAAAATTAACAGTAAAAATTCATCTTATTAGAAAAAAATACATGGGCATACAAGAAAAATTCCAACTTTTACAAGAAGCACCTTGTGAAATAACTCTTATTGTAACACACAATCAGGCAATTCAGATTATTTGCGGTTTCGGAAAGTTAGTAATGATGTAAGGGAACAGTTATTACGTCTCTATACAAGAATGGACATACAGCAGGAACAGCATTAGAAATGATTAAGTGCAATATCCAGCTAACTTGTGATGACTACAACACAGCTTTAGCAGATAGGAATAGATGCCCAAGTTATAAATATTTGATAAAAACTGGATTTCATTATGGATTAAAACTACAATAATTTGCCCAAATCTATGAAATATTTCAACTCTCGGAGGTTGGAGGATGGAAATAAAAAATAAGTAATAAAAAATCCTCAGTATTTTTACCCTTAATTTAGTTACTGATAACCAAAACATGTATATTAATTAAATTAAACTTATTTTAAAAAAACCTGAAATTATCCCCTGGCATAATAAAAAAATACACCTTTATAATACATTTTTACACTGCAATTATATATTTTTTTACTTTCTAGCCTAGAAGGCACAAATTGAAAAAGTGCGCCAAATATCCAAGCCACACCTACTAATATTTCTATTGGCCTATTTTAGCCTCATAACGGAATCCGGCGCTGGATGTATTCTCGCCAAAATTACGTAACCCAATTTCGAAATGTCATTAATGTCAAAATCGCGATACGCTTTTTCCAAAGCGAAGAATTTTTATGCTGAGCAAAACATTCAGCCGCTGTTGAATAGATTTCAAGCAGCGCTACATTCAGATAGACTTCTTTTTAAGCGATCTCAGCCGCTGGGACCTCCTGAATGTACCCATTGTTTTATTCTTATTTTAGACCTGAGACGTTTTAAAAATAATTTGTGATACTTTTAAACACAGAACTCGATATGTTTAGTGGTATAAACATATTATATTAGTGTTCTGTGGGTTACAAATCACAAAATGTTGTTGACAGTTAAGAAAAATAAAACTGCACCGATTTTCGCTCACTTTACTTCGAAATTTTTCACTTATAATACAAGAGCTTAAATTATTTCCGGAAATTTTTTTGAGGACACGAATAATTTTCTTGAAATATTCATGCCTGAAAGAAAATTTCGTAGAATTATTTAAGCTTGCGTGGTAGTTGGTCAGAAAATTTCTCACCATAATTTGGAAAATAATAATTAATCCAATCTGACGTCTGTCACAAAGCCTCAGAATTACTAGTTTAAAAGTCTGCACCACAGAGAAATTTAACATATTTTTATTTTTCTGTGATCTGTACGATGAGCTTTCAGCGTTCTATGTCGTTTTAGCTGTCAAAAAATTTCCACCTAAATATCGTGGCGCCTCGAAGAGAGTTCCGGAAATTTTTTAAATTACCATGGTCGAAATTAAGACATTTTATTGGTTAAAAAGTAGAGGTGCGAAATTTTCGGAGTAAATTTCAGGGTAATTTTCGGTTATAATTGCACAAGTGCATAAAAATTACCGATAATTTTGCAAGAAAGCGTGTTATCTAAAAATTGCACAAGATTTTTTTCATATTTTGGCGAAAGAGCCCGACTCCGAAGGAGGAGGGCTCTTTTACAAAATATGAAAATAACGGAGTGCAATTTTTATAGATAACACGCTTGAATGTAAAATTATCTGGTCATTTTTATGCACGAGTGTAATTCAATGGAATATTTCACGAATAAAGAAAACGCGACATTTTTTCATTTTTTGAAGTATATCTGACATTTATCAGTATTGTCAGTCAGTGTTGTTGTCATGACGACGGGATGTTTTCGCAGTGCAATCATCACTCCGCAGTGCAATTACCGCTGTAATTTTTCGATAATTGCATTCCTCTTATGACATATTGAAAAGGTATATTTAAGGGTCACATCAAATTTTATTTTAGTTTTATTATTATTTTCGGAAATGTCACAAATTCAAATAAAATGTCAAAGTCAAAAAAATAATTTATTAGGTTAAGAAAATTTTTGTAATGTTTTGAATTCTGTAATAGTTTAAGTGTAGATAAGAAGTGTAGTGATAGTGAGTAAGAAAGTTGGTTGCCGAGGATCGGAAGTTTGACAGTGAGTTGATGGATGAAAAAAAAAGTAAAGAGAGTTAAGAAAGAAATTAATTTTGGATGGTTGAATTAAAAAGGTCAAAGAGTTGAAATAGATAATTTAAAAAGTAAAAAGTCTAGAGGAAGAAGTTTAATCAATAATAAATAAAAAGAAACCAGTTATAGAAGTTTATTTAAATAGTAAAGCAGTTCCAGGTTATGAAGAGAGAATTAATTTGACGTTTCAGTAGGAGATTAAAGAAGAGAAAAGTAAAGTTAATATTAATATTTACTTGAATAGTAAATTTATTCAGAAAATGGTAGGGCTTTACTTTAACGCACGCAACAAAAATGGTCATGTGATATATCAATCGAAAGCCCTTGAGGAGCTGAGTCGATTGACACCCCTCATAGTTGGCGCATGCGCAGAATAAAAAAGTTATGCATTTTTTAATTTTCCATAAGTCTATGGAGAATGCCAAAAAGACTCAATAACGGCCCTAACCTTTAATTCAAATATCCGTTAAATGTATATTCACTCATCCCAGCAGAAACAATTAAGTCAAACCTAACCCAACCCAACCTGACCTAACCTAACCTAACCTAACCTAACCTAACCTAACCTAACCTTACCTAACCTAACCTAACCTAACCTAACCTAACCAAACCTAACCTAACCTAACCTAAACTAACCAAACCTAACCAAAACTAACCAAACCTAACCAAACCTAACCAAACCTAACCAAACCACACCTAACCTAACCTAACCTAACCTAACCTAACCTAACCTAACCTAACCTAACCTAACCAAACCTAACCAAACCTAACTCAACCTAACCAAACCTAATCTAACCTAAACTAACCAAACCTAACCTAACCTAACATAACATAACCTAACCTAACCTAACCTAACCTAACCTAACCTAACCTAACCTAACCTAACCTAACCTAACCAAACCTAACCAAACCTAACCAAACCTAACCAAACCTAACCAAACCTAACCAAACCTAACCAAACCTAACCAAACCTAACCAAACCTAACCAAACCTAACCAAACCTAACCAAACCTAACCAAACCTAACCAAACCTAACCAAACCTAACCTAACCTAATCAAACCAAACCAAACCAAACCTAATCAAACCAAACCAAACCTAACCTAACCAAACCAAACCTAACCTAACCAAACCAAACCTAACCTAACTTTTTTTTGTTCTGCGCATGCGCCAACTGAGACAGGTGTCTCAGTTGGCGCATGTGCAGAACAAAATAGATACGAATTATTTAATTTCCCATTATATATCTAATATTTGATCCCCATAGACATATAATGGGAAATTAAATAATTCGTAACTTTTTTTTTCTGCGCATGCGCCAACTGAGACAGATGTTAATCGACTTAGCTCCTCAAGGGCTTTCGATTGATATATCACATGACCATTTTTATTGCGTACGTTAAAGTTAAGTCCCATTATATATCTAATGTTTGATCCCCATATACATATAATGGGAAATTAAATAATTCGTAACTTTTTTTTTCTGCGCATGCGCCAACTGAGACAGATGTTAATCGACTTAGCTCCTCAAGGGCTTTCGATTGATATATCACATGACCATTTTTATTGCGTACGTTAAAGTTAAGTCCCATTATATATCTAATGTTTGATCCCCATATACATATAATGGGAAATTAAATAATTCGTAACTTTTTTTTTCTGCGCATGCGCCAACTGAGACAGATGTTAATCGACTTAGCTCCTCAAGGGCTTTCGATTGATATATCACATGACAATTTTTATTGCGTGCGTTAAAGTAAAGTCGAGCCCAGAAAATAAATAATAAAAATATAAACTGATTAAAACTAAAGTAAGAAAATAAAAAAAAGGAATAGGAAGATAAAAGTATTGGAAAGTGGACCTTTGGGGAAGGTGATGGTAACCTGGTGTTCGTAGAAGAAGTGAGAAAAAGAATATTGGGAATTAAAGGACAATAAGCGGTAGTTAAGGTTAGTTTAATTAGTTAAAATAGTTAAGTAATTAGTTAAAACTAGATAGGTAGCAGATAGGAATTTGTTAGGCATTAGTTGACTTTGGAATTATTAAAACTTCAAAATAATAAAAAAAATTAAAATAAAGTTGATGTTGGAACCCTACCCTATAAATAATTAGTAATTTAAAAATTAAAATTCAAAATTTAATTCTTTATTGAGAAAATTAGAAAATCATCTCAATATATTATACATGAGGGAAATATTCGGTATAAGTATTTGCTGTGTAAAAGGTCCTTAAGTTGCCTTTAGACCTTTGGATTTTTCAATTAATTTTACGTTTGATGAAACATCTGATTTTATATTAGAGTGGAACCTGGACATTCTAACTAAAGGATACCATACACTCATATTAAAATATTCTGAAGAATATGATATTTAATTTTACACCATAATTCAATTTTTCAAATTATGGGATACTTTTTGTGACGATCATATCATGCAATCACAATATTTGAGAAGTTCTGAAATCTTTTATGTTTAAAATATTTAGCGAAAATATCAATTCAATACCTTTGCCTATGAAAATATTTTACGTTTAGACAAATCTCAGCAAGTCTCAATTACAAAGTTGCCAATTTGTTATAATTTATAGTAAATTTTATAAACCTATGCGTTTTCTAGACTAAATCTTGTTGTTTAATTACAAACATAATTAGTTCGTTTTTCCACACCAAATGGAATGAACTAAAACAATAAAATGCAAAAGAATAATGGAGTGATTACCAACTTGGAAACATTAGACAAAGCATAACAGTTCTGCTCAATTTTGTTAACCACTTTAATTCATTTCCCATGAAAGATTATAAATAATTTAAAAGCACGCAACATTCATTATGTCGTTTTATGTGTTTTGTTAGAGTGTTTATTTCGTGACTAAAATACATTGTTACTAGAATAAAAATACTGCGTAAAGATGTCGGCAGTTGCCATCAACCAAAACTAAATCAGTCTTATATGCCCATATTAATAGTCCGTGCTAAGGGCAGCTTGGAATGAGAAGCCTGATAACTTTGCCTGGGGAGGTGGAAACTTTCCAACAGTGAATACTAAGAAAATTTATCTGTTATTTCAAGAAAAATTTACAATTGTTGCAAGGTAATCATATTTTTTTATGTAATCATCTCGTTACTCTTTTATGAAGTTTACACACTTTCTTTTATAAATTCATGTACACTACCTTAAGTTTTTTAAACAACAAATTTCTTTAATTAATTTTTAGTTTTCGTTTGCATTATTAGGATCTCTATACAACCCATGGAATGTGTGAAAGAGAAAGATACATGTATTTATTTGGATGTATGTAGTAGGAATGAATTCTGTATACGAGCATTTTTATTTTTACCTTTTTTTAAACATATCTCGAGTTTATATTTTGTTTTGAAAACCGTGTGCAAAACTGGGTTTCCAGCTTTTGCTTAACCGCAGAAGCTCGCGAAAATCGTTAACATAGTGCATGGCCTGATCTATTATGGATCATAAACTTTGACTAATATCGGACGATGGCCTGGCAAGGTGCCAATGATATGGGAGCATAGAAGGAAAATCAGAAGACATTGCACATTATTGTATTAAATCCAGCACTTTTTTACATAAAAAAACTTTATATTGAAAAAGAAAAAACAAATGTCAATGTTACTGATGTAACATTTGCTTTTGTCTTCAATGGGACTTTTCAGTAAAATTTTTTTATTGCATAAAATTGAAGTATTTAAAAGAAAAAACAACCGGTATTTTTTAATTTTTTGAGCTGTATTTCTATCCCAAAAAAATTATCAAAGTTGCGGAGAGCAAGGAGCGCTTTAAACGTGACGTCACTCGTCCCTTTTTAGTGACCTTGAAAACGACAAACCTTTATTTCCTTAGGAATTGTTAGGTTTGCTTCCCTGATTTTTGACATTTGACCAGTTGTGACTTATCTAACCTCAAAATCGATATTGATATTATCTTTGTTATGGCTGTTATTAGGATTATTTGTTTTTATTTCTCTTTAGTGTTTCAAAAATGTTCAAAAAGTGCTTTGTACCAATTTGTACAAATAACAACATACACAAACAAAATTGTCAGCTGAGGTTCTTCTTCGTTTGATGTTTTTGTCTCGGCTGCAGCGATTGGCCAGCCACTCTGACAAATACTGCCAACATAATTCCAAACCTTATGACGTCACAGATGAACGTGACGTCACTCGTCCCTTTTTAGTGACCTTGAAAACGACAAACCTTTATTTCCTTAGGGATTGTTAGGTTTGCTTCCCTGATTTTTGACATTTGACCAGTTGTGACAACTCTACATCTTATCTAACCTCAAAATCGATATTGATATTGATATTATCTTTGTTATGGCTGTTATTTGGATTATTTGTTTTTATTTCTCTTTAGTGTTTCAAAAATGTTCAAAAAGTGCTTATTTGTACAAATTTGTACAAATAACAACATACACAAACAAAATTGTCAGCTGAGGTTCTTCTTCGTTTGATGTTTTGGTCTCGGCTGCAGCGATTGGCCAGCCACTCTGACAAATACTGCCAACATAATTTCAAACCTTGTGACGTTACAGAGAAATGGATAACACTTCAAATTTTATATTTTTTCAAAATATTTTCACCCATTTAAATTTAAAAAAATTCTTTTCTTGAATTATCAGAAATATAAAAACCACAAGGTTCTATTTTTATGCACTTACCTCGGAGAAGAGATGGAATGATATGGTACTTCTGTGTGTTGTCCAATGAGATCTTGGTTATTTTCAACAATACCCCACGGCGCTATTCCTAACGTATTAACTCTACCAGTTCTTTGAGATCGTTCTAATAATAAAGCGTCTCCAACGTGTTTTGTTACCCCTGGAAAAATTAATAACACAATATCGATCATTTATATTTTTTGCTGAGATTCTAAGTGAATCTGCAAGGTCTGTAAGAAAAATCTTTAAACGTTAGTCAAAATGCAATTCTAACCAACCCTATTAGTTACAGATTTCCTTGCAAGTTCATAAATATTTACGGGTCAGATAAATATGACTCGCAGTACAAAATATAACGAGGTTTGGCTATTATAAAAGAGCCATTCACTGCGGAGTCCTTGAAATCAACAGGCAAAAGGTCCAAGGAAGGACTATCGTTATATTCTCAGACAGCCAAGTCGTCATAAAGCCATTAAGCGCAACGGAAGTCGATTCAAGGCTGGTCCTGGACAACTTTGAAGCCTTGGCAAAAGTGGGAAGCAAAAAAACTCACAACTGGATGAGTACTAGCCCGAAAAGATGCCCAGAACCCTTCTGTGGCTTAACAAAATCAATCATAAAGTTCGACATGATTAAATGAGCAATAACAAAGTCTAAGGAGTAGTGGACAAGATCACCAGGAATGAGAAAGGCGAAGGAATTCATAACAGGTACGACGTCAAAAGTAACAGTGTTGAAGCACAAACGACCCAATACGAGAAAACTCGCGAAGAGATAGTTCTTTATGCAGATTCTGTCAAGTGAGAAACCTCCAAACACATTCTTTATAAATATGAAGGTCTTTCAAACAGATTTTTAACTATATGTGAACAAAAGCCACGATTAGAAGGTGCGAGGGAAACTCACTCTAGGTACAGCTTTGTTACAGTTCTCTAGAAGTGTTGTCAAAACGATGCTTTTGATGTAGAAAGTTACCATTTTGACATTATGAATGAAAGTATAGTTAAAACCAGTAAGATATAAATCTGTAACTTGTACTCTTACAGTTCTTGTTTCAGAATAGTAAATTGTACAAATCGGTATATATGTCCTATAGATTCTGAAGCTTACAGAATTTCACTATTGATTAGAAGTTTTAAATTACCCGTATTTGTTCCTCCAGTAAAAATCCATGCACCCGTAGATCTGGCAGCCTTAAGAAGACCCTTCCTGAGTACTTTTTTCAGCTTCGGCTGTAGTTCGAAGTTTGCTTTACCGCCTTGGATGGATATTAACAGTTTCGGTAACTCCAGATTCCATTCTCTCGTTATTAATTGCATCAGATGTTCTGGTTTAGTGTCATGAGCAACCCTTATGTACTGCAACAAACATTAAATACGTTAATAGATATTTACGTTACTATACTCCGGGTCACAGTTATTATGCAGCGTGGCCGGCATAGGCCAATGTAAATCTTATGGGCGAATATTCAACACTGTTGGCGCTTTGGTTAAATTTATTGGTAAAATTTATCTAAAAGCATAATTATAAATATTCTTAATTACTCACTAAACGATTTTCAAATGAATAATTTAGTCAACATTTAAATCATAATAGTAACACAATGGCAAGTTATATTCCCGCGCCAGTTGGAACCAAATTCAAAGAACATGCCGATATGGCAACGCCGTCGTCCATAAACGCAATGCTGCATAATAACTGTGACCCGCTCTATAGAATAGTAAGTATACTTTTAATGTACGAGTGAGATGTTTCCGAAATTCGAAAGGAGTACTGTAAAAGTTTACCGAACGTGTGACGAACAACAATCTTTTTATACTGTACCCTAAGACACAAAAGAACAATGAAAAAATAAAATATTAATATATTTATCGGCGTTTGCTATTTTTGGTATTTGTATTCAATGCTAAGATACACTTGACAATCATGAGACTCGGAAAATATGCGAACTAAGAGCCAAAGGTTAACGATTGTACATTAGTAATTGTAAATAATATAATCAATATAATATGTCCGAATGATTTTATCAATGTACATCAATTTTAGTGGTGCATCAGTGTTGTCAATGTGAGGATAATCAACAGATTTTCAGACAATTCGCTACCCGGATGGATTCAATAGTTTTTCGAATATTTTGCAGAGGTAATATATAAAACGGCTATTTTTTTGAGGGATTTTCCTTATTGTCTAGGGTCGAAGATTTTTTATAGACAATTTTGGAAATTTTGACAAATTTTTATTTTTGCAAACAGCAAATAGTAGATGGCGCGAGAGTAGCAGAAGGGTAAAAAGACAAAGTGAATGTAAATTAATTTCGTTTCTTACTCTAACACATGGAGGTTAGAGAAAAGGAGAACGATCGCTACGTGCTGAAGCATTAGCCTGAAAATTTGTAGAAATTTGTAGATGAAGTTAGTTGAATAATGTACAAGTGGTTTAGCATCTGATCGAAAAAATAGACTAAAAAACAATTTGCGTCAACCATCGTTATTTAAAGTACCAAAGGTAATTTATTGAGACAACTTAGCGATCGCAGCGCCTCACTTATTTTGTCCATATTTCTGGGACACTATTTTCTACAGCGATCGTTCTCCTTTTCTCTAACCCCCATGCTCTAACAATTCATTTTGACATAGCCGATCACAGGACCAATTCTACTTTTCTCCTATTTGTAACGTCCTGTGATACTTACTCTTGCTACTGTGGCGCCACCAATTTGTTCCCTTTCGATGGACACTTTTAGTACATCGAGTTGGTTCTTCTTCCTTCTAACCTCCATATTTTAAATAAAGCAAATGAATGGAGATTAAAGAAAAAACTGCATTTATGTTATATATTGTACAGGGTGTTCCATATCGACCTCCACCTAGAAGTTTATGGGGAACGGATAATACTAGATGGATGAAATTTGGTATACAGGGGTTTTCGATACTTCTGAATTCAACTAAAATATCTTCAAAGTTATCGCACTTCCGGTTATACCGGAAATTGACAGAAACTTCACTATTTTAAATGGAATATTAATTTTTTTTTTCTTTTTTCAGTTAGATGATTAAATTTTAATTTGCAGTTTTAGAGATTTTTTTAAATGCCAAAATGAAGCTTATTAAAATGTTAATTATTTTAATTAATTGATAAAATTTAAAAATTATTAAATTGTTTTGCAACTAAATTATAAGTTGTAGTATTTAAACAAGAAATTAATTATACAGGGTGGTCACAACGTTGAGTTTAATTTTACTTTGAGAAAATGATTTATTTTTTTTAATTGTAACCACCATTTTTTATATTTTTATTTGATTCCTCATAGAAAAATACTTTCTTATATCAATTATGGCGGAAATTAAGAGTTTCTAGGTGTACCAACTATGTAATTTGGATTTCGTTTATTATTGTTGATTTTAGTTTTATTTTTTTATTAGTTTATTATACAACATAAAATAAAATACTTTCATTGTAATTTTTAATAAATTTGTTACAATAAATAACAAACACAACTAAATACAAATATCATAACGAGAATGGTTCGGATTTAGTTTTGTTTGTACAAATTTATTAAAAATTACAATAGTATATTAAACAATGCATTTCATATGGAATTCTGTTATGACACGAGTTCAAGTTTAAAAAACGAATCGCGAAGCGATGAGTTTTTTAAAGAACGAGTGTCACAACAGCCATATGAAATAAGTTGTTTATAATATTTTTTATATTTTGCCCTTTTTTCCATTTTTTAAATTAATTTTTTATTTTTATGTAATTACGAAAATTTTTATTTTAAAAAGTATGTCGGCAGCACTGTGTAATTTATAAAATTTGACAGTTGTGACATTTAAATTATCAAATGTTAATGTTTTAAAATATTTTAAAATGAATAATATACCAATAATAATATATTATATAAGTAAAATATTATATTCATATTCACAGATACTTTCTTAAAGAACAATATAAAATTAATAAATTGCTATTAGCCACAAATGTCATTGTCAATAGTCTTGCCTTTAGATACTTCACTCATGTCGCCAACCATTTAAAACAAAAATTTGCGTGCGTAAAAGTTACATTACGATACGCAAATGCGTTTTATAATGAAGATTTTTATAAGTGCGAAATATAAAAATTACATTTATAATACCTACGAATTTAGTTGCCATTATGCAGTTCAACTCAAAAAGCTACCAGAAAACAGTTTATTTAGTTAAATTGCTAGGCCACAAAATTCTAATTGATATATGTCAAGTTTACGACAAAAAAAACTGTCGTGTAATTATAAGTGAAAAATTCACAAGGATTTAGATAATTGCAAAAGGATTAAACTTTACCCTATAATTGTTGACTTGTGGGATTATCCACAAAAAAATCCTACAAAAGCTGAAACGGAATAAAAACGAATCGATATTTGTTCACAATAAATTCGGATTAAAACCTAAATAAGCAAAATTTACTGCTATCGAGTTTAAATACAAAAAAAATATGGAATTAATTAACCTCTCATTCTGAGAGAAAACTCAATACAATTTCGTACCCAATTAGAGTGAACGAATAGTTATTTCTAAAACGATTCACAAAACGACTCACTTTGGAAAAATATTTACACAATATTTTTTATAATTCGCATTTATTTATGTTTTTTAAATAAAATTATTCAAACATTAGTACTTTTTGTGTTCATTAAATTATGTTGGTACTTTACTAAAATGACATATGTCAGATATATCGAGTTTGAATTTTAAATTTGATTTGAATATTAAATTGAAGTGATAAATCATTTAAGAAAATATAGTATAAGATATAAATATAACCAATTTAAAGGAAAATGGAAGAATCTAAGAATTGTCTAATAAAATGCACACATTTACCAACTGTGACACAAAAAATAACTAGACGAGTGTGGAAAAAGAGATTCCATTTCATTTCCACACTGCGTTTAGTGTTACAATGAAGTCTATTGTAAACGCGAATTATAAAAAAGCAATTTAAAACACACGTGGCCCATTTTAAATGCATAACAATGACTACAATATATATAGAGATACAAAATAATTAAATCAAAAACGTGTATCGTATTGACATACTCATGTTCTTTTAAGGTAACCACATTAATAAACATCTCTGTGTGAGTAGAGATAGAAAGTGCATTCGCCATTTTATTTGTTTTTGGTGAATCCACCAATTTCTAAAATTTAGTCTGCTTGTCCATCATTTTCTTAAAATGCCGCTAGAGATTTATCTTCAATTTTGTATAAAAGAAAGTTTTTAGAAATATGATTATATATAAATATCAAAATCTATGTAAGAACTTATCCCTGATAAGTAATATACTCATTATGTGCCTTCCAAGTAGAAAATAATATAATAGAAAAAACTAAGGTATTATTTATTACTAGTAAAAAAGAAAATATTGTTCTGTAACCACGCATTTTAAAATTAATCTCCTATAAAATAAAAAACGTGATTTTTCCAATCATCTAAATCAATTCCTTTTATTTATCTTTTCTTCCGGTTTTTATACAGAGAGTCAGCTTTCGCATTTGCGTCGGAGATTGCCATATAGCTAGAAAGATTATTGTGCACCATAATTTCCAGGATGTTATTCTTCATCAAATCCCAGTTCCTTACTAAATCTTTGGGAACTTGTTAATGGTTTCTAGCCACGAGCATAGAAAACCCGTTACTCTAAACCAAGTGCGATATAGAGAACAACTTTTGACACCACTTTTTTATCGATCTCAGACAATTTTGTCGTGCCAGAAACATACAGTTGAATACCTAATGGTTCAAACAGGATGGGGCTACTTGTCATACCACGACAGCATCCTTAGATCTGTTTCGAAAAATTTCCTTACCTACCCTTCCAATTCAAGGAATCTAACAACTCTTGATACTTACTTAAGGAATATGTTGAAACAAGCCATTTTTACAGAAAACCTACCGGCAATATTGATGAACCCCGTGAAAAAATATTGACCTTTTTCAGAAGAATGCATCATCCTATTTTTAATAACATGCTAAGCAATCTTGTTGGAACGCAATTGCAAGCACTTTGAACACATTTTGTATGGAAGCAAAACTTAAAAAGCGCATAATTTGAAATGTTATTTTATTTAATTTTTCATATTTAATAAATCTTTAGTTTTTCAGTGTCGCTTGTTTTGGCGCATACTGTACCTAACTCTAGAGCACCAGATACTGCGAGGGTGCCTACTTAAAGTTCTTCGACCGACTATTTCCTTATGTTGCTCCTCAGCTCTTACGCTGTATATTTTTCCATTCACACGTTTACATTTCGTCGGTTGTGGGCCTATGACAGGACTTTGTTAATAGCTCCTTTGTTGGCTCACCCCCCTCATTATCAGCAAACCCTCTGTTACCTTTAACCCACAGCAGTATCACCTTGTTAGTTTTCGCCAGTTGGACTACGTATAGGCTCACACTTTAATGCACACAATCAAGGCTGTAACTTGTGGGCAGCTTCCCCAAGCTTATGTTGCCGAATTTCCTTTTCATTTACTCGGATTTATCTGTTTGTGCTCAATTGAAATATTATATTGCCAGTTCCCACTGTAGGCTGTCATCCTCGCTTAACCTTTGGTAAAGATGTCTAGAAGTTTGGCTACTACTGATTATTTCCATAGATACAGATGAAATCTCTTTCACGACTACTGTTATTTCTAACCATGCTACTAACTGCATCTTTTGTAGGGTTTACACACCCGTGATTTGTTGCACTTTGTGCTACCGCACGTCTCCTCTGTACGCTACCACTTGCAACTTGTCTATCGCCATGCTACCTTTCCATAGTTTACCGTCCTTCCGAACCCTAAAATCAACCCCGACCCACCGCACATTATACACAACTTTATCACCGCTTCCAAACCCACCCTTACAATAGAACGCACCTGAAACAAAACCCTTACAAAAACGAACCCAACGGAAACCATTATCAACCCCTCTATAAATTAAGGCAAACGTCCTGTCTCGATCTTTCCTTCGACGAAACTTAGTGGCAAGTAATATTTTATCTGCAAAATCAATCATTTTTCTGGATGTATTTACAGAAGATACAGCCTGCTAGTACGGAGAGATATATCCGCTAGTAGGGAGAGATATACCCTCTAGTACGGAGAAATATATCCGCCAGTAGGAAAAAGTATCACCCATTTATGTTAGCAGCCCCTTTGACGAGAAGTATCACCCATTAATGTTATCAGACGCTTTGATGAGAAGTATCACTCATTTATTGAAGCAGTTCTTTTGATGAGAAGTAGATGCAACAACAGCGTGTTCGGTTGTCATTAAAAATAGTTTTTTCTTTGCTTTCAAATTCAGATTAATGATAAGATGTTTCTATCTTTTTCACCTCAGTTTCTTTGTGTAGTTTTGGTTGTTTATTCGTAACCGTATAAAAAGATAGTGGCGCCCTTAACCCTTATATACCACCAATCCTTTCTATAGTAAGCATTAACTTGGAGAGTATATAGTTACACACTAGTCTTACTATTTCAGTGTAAAGCCAGCTCATTACTCTAGGAGATATTCCCCTAGTGCAACGTCTTCATTTGAAATCATAGTGATTTTATAATCCTGATAATATTTTTTTCTTTCATGTTTCAATTTATTTGTCCCATCTACTACATCGGTTAGTCTCATTAATTTAAAATTTAAGGGTTCTAAATACTTCTCTTCTTTTTGCTGGGTTGTTCTCTTTATTTCCATATCGTGATTTTATAATTATTTTTTTTATTACCTACATACTTTTATTAAATACCTTACTTTAAACTAGGTTATTTCTATCATAAACTTATTTTTCTTAAAATATTCTGTCTCTTACTCATACTCAAATAATTAAAGGCTTAAACCTATTGCTTATGTCTCACCGTAGACTAATTAAAGCAAATGAAAAATGTTTCTTTAACAAATCTACTTTAATATTCAAAAGCTTTGCATAATATATATCAGAGCTTGTATTACCCCTTTCAAAATAATCCTGTCGATTACAACATAAAGAAACAACATTTTCTGCGTAAACTATTCAAATTACCAAATTAACTCGGTAGCTACCTTGTATAGAATGTCACTTTACTTTTGTTAAGAATTTACGTCGTATTTAAATTCTTAAACATCTCTTGTCTAGCCACTAAATAATTAACAGGGCTTGAAAGGAGCTGAAAGGAGAGAAACAGTTTTAAAGGAGTTGCTATCATCATTTATGTTTGTTTCAGAGTTGCTCAGTAAGCGACAACGCCGCACGGCTTGTCTGAATGATACCGTATGCCCAGAAGCGGTTATACTGTGAAATTTGACACAGTCTCTTTAATTATTTCAAGCATTGTTGCCAAAGCAATTGCAATGAGATTTTGGAGTTATATTGGTGTTTTTTTAGCGAAATTATAGGTAATATTAAGTAAAAGAAATGGTTCTTCATTGCCAAGCGTGTAAAAAACAGGACTATTTAAGCCCCAATGTTTCTTTTTGCAAGAAAGTTAAAATATTTGTTAGTTTACAATACTCTAATCTTTTATGTTTCGGTAGTATTGTTTTGTAACGTTGACCCAATATAAAACTCTTCCGTTTCATACTCGACGATTTCGAGAATAACCTTTAAAACTTTTTGATTGATGTTCTTTATTGTGACACAAAAACTACGGAAATTGTAGTTCCACAGTATAAAGTCAGATATTAATATCGACCCTTGATGGTAAATGATCGGTTACACATCACGCGAAATAAAATCATACAAAGTTAATATTTTTTCTCTAACCACGGAGCTTTGGGCCAACAAAATTTAGCTAGATTTATTTGTGATTAATAACCTTCTATTTTTACTGTAGATTTTGTTATTATTGTAAATAATGGGAGGTATAGTATAACCAGAATGGACTAGTTTAGTGATTTTTTTTTATATTTGCATCTTATAAAATAGGTTTTTAGTGGTTCAACTGTACAACTAAAATTTTTATAAAATTAATCCTCTAGTCATAATCGGCTTTTGAAATTTAAATTTAATGGTTACATACGTCATAAGTGGTAAGTGACGTGTTTCAATTAGATTGGTAGAAAATTTGCGATGTTGTCTAAACTAAAATTCCAAAATAGTAGGCACTAAATTCTCAGAAATGACTGTGACGTTTTTGCCTTAATCTGCCTCTTGCAGTGGCGTACGGAAATTATACTAAACAGATGTGGAAAAATTAATTATTTAAAAACTATATCCACAAATAAGAATTAAATTACATTATATTAATTATATAAAAAAAATATACACTGTGTCCACGGATGGAGTTGCTAAGAGGAGAAAAACCTTTATTATTAATTTTATGACAAAGTTATTGTTATAAAAAATTTGCATCCTTTGGAAATAAGATTGACATAAAAAATCTGAGATCGGATGTACAGGGTGTTAGCAAAGTAATAAAACGTGAAAATGTTTCATGAGAAAAGTAGGCACCATTATTATTATTAATGCAGCCGTGTGCATGAGATTTCGATTTCAGACCTACGTTTATTGGACTAAAACCACTACCACCACAAAAAGTTTAAAATTACTTACAGTATTGTATTATTCATTATCATCTGAAGAAAACTCGTCGGATGATGAGCAACTATCGCGATCGCTACTATTCAAAGTAATAATCAATGGTTCAATTGCAATGTCCATTCTAGTGTCGAGATCCCACATTTTGTCCTCTTCTTTTGTCGCATGTCTAATGCATTTTTTCCATGACTCGGGTGTGACATTTTCTATCGCAGTAGCTAGTAGGCCTTTTACCTCATTCATTTTAAAAGTTAAGTTTTCCCTCGCCACTTGGTTTTTTATTTGAGCCCATATTAGCTCGATCGGGTTTAGCTCACAATGGTAAGGAGGGAGGCGGTGTACAATTATGTTCCTCTCACGAGCCATTTCGTCGACAACATATTTCTTCAACTGAGGTATATGTTCCCTTGCAATATTGAGTAATTGTACTTTTAACATATTATCGTCGAATGGTAAATTTTTTTCAGATAGCCAGTTAATGATATCAGCTTTTCGCCAGGCAGTTGTAGGTGACCGCTCCATTTGTCTGCTGTGGTAGGAGGCATTGTCCATGACGACGACAGAGTTTGGTTCAAGGTTTGGTATAATCTTTAAAAACCAACTTTCGAACTTTTGCGCGTCCATTTCCTCGTGGTAGTCGCTAGTTTTCTTGGACTCGAAGAGTAACAAGCCGTTTTCCAAAAAACCCGAATCGCTGCCTATATGAGTTATTATGAGCCTCCGTCCTTTGCCAGCTGGCGCTTTTAATCCTGTTGAGAGGCCTTCAATAAAAGCTTGACGGCAACTTTTTATTTCTAAATCTTGAAACAGTATGGCCTTGATTCAACCAAGTCTCATCTAAATAGTAAATCTTTTTACCTTCACGACGATACTCTCGGATTTTTTTCAAGTAATTTCTCCGCCACAAAACAATTTCTTCTCTTTCTATAAGAGCACTTTTCCTACCTCTTTTCATAAATTTAATGTTCATTTGCTTTAATGTGCGCAATAAAACACGTCGTGATATTTTGGGCATCGATTCATCGGAACTTATTTCGGCTGCGACTTTTTTTAAAGTTGGGATTTCATTTCGGAAAAAGAACGAATGGAATTTCCTACGAATAGCATATTTGGTGCAATCATCAAGCTGAATTTGTTTTCTTCCTCTAGTTTCAATGTCTTTAAATACATTATCACATTTACCTTCATTTTCTTTAAATGTTTTAAGAATTCTGTGAACACTTCTCGTCGACACTTTAGTTAAATCACTACACAGATTAACTACGTCATTATGCAACATATTCTCATTCCGTTCACGGAGCCCACAATACACATTGTATATAATAGTTTTTTCTCCTTCGGATAAATTTGGACGTCTGCGTTTACTTTGACTGCTTTCACTTTCCATATTGCTCACAGTTCACAGCACAAAATTAAACTGATTTATAATGATATTTCCCTTGTTTCAGTCCTTAAACAAATCCCTTGGTTTTTACCTGATCTGATATGAAATTACCTTTTTTTTACTGTTAATCGTTTTCCTAGAAATGTACCTGCCTAATTATTTGACGTCTACTACATTATTACTTCTTACGAATGGATTAAATGGATTAACTGTATAGAAAGTGTATTATTCCTCTTTTATGTTTATCTAGGGTAGGTATTATACAAAAATATCATTATTTATTATATTATTGAAATTCCAATTTTAGAATTTTTACAACAGAAATTCCAAAACTGTCATCAGTGTTGAAACAGACCTAATTCGTTATAACTGTATTATAATAACAGATCAAAGAAAAAAAAAATAATATTTACATTACGTATTATTCAACGAATGTTACGCTCATGAATGTTAACCTAACCGTGCTCAGCTGATGAAGCAATATTTATATCTCTCTCTATCTTACGGCAAATTTAATTTACCTCTCTTTTTTCCGCCCCACAAACGTCTCTGTGTACGCAATGTTGCCATTTATAAATTTTAGTCCCAGACTATAATTCAAATTTTTTTATATTTAATAAACATTGATGTTGTTGAATATATTTCATTAGCAGGAAGTTTCTTTAATATTTAATATTTTTTAGTATTTAGTATTTAATGAATAAAACACGTTGTCCGTTATTCTATGACCATTTAGTTGCGTGTGTATGATTTAAATAGAAGATGATAAAATATATAGAAACCCAACCTGACAACAATGTTTACGTTTTAATTCAATAATATTTCTGAGAATTTAGTGCCTACTATTATGGAATTTTAGTATATATGCTTTAATATTAACCGAGAAACTTATCTCTCTCTCTCTCTCTTATTTGTTGTCATTAAAAAGAGATAAACATATCGATATTTTTGTTCTCTGATTGACACTTTATCAAATAAGGAGTAAAACACTAAACAAAATATTCTGTCATTTTCGTTAGTTTAATTTGGTTGGTTGTGTTTGGTTTATGAAAGAAATTACTTCTATACTATTTTTGGTTCGAAAATAAAAATCCCTAACACCTTCTCTTGGTGTTATAGCGGTTCCTTTAAAAATAACCAATAGAAGTAATTGTTCTCTCGGGGAGCAACCCTTCTATCGGTACAGTGAGAGAACGAATTTCAAGAATACGGTTTTGGCATTTTCAATAGAACCACGCCCACTTTCTATTGGCTGTTCTATTCTAAGAATAGGGGTCTAAGAATAGGGGTCTTGTTTGTTTATTACGGATAAACACGATTTTCTCTCCTGTCATATATCTTGTCAACTGGTACAATCAGTTAGTCACAGAACACGGTGTTTTGTGCCGCCAGTTCTTTGAGAATACTTGAAACGAACGTAGCTAAACTGTGACAACGTTGACTTTTAAACACACTTCATTATTGGTTATTAGTTGGCGCCACGTTTAAAACTTACTAATTATTTATTGCTAAATTTTACGAAATGAGAAAAATTACTTGCAAAATGAATACCAATATAAGTAAGTAGGTATCTTATCCTAAATATATATTGCTATCATTTTGATTAATATGATCCTACTAAACTAGTCCATTCTAAGACACCCATTAATATTCAGATCAGCGTAATGCTATAACAAGGTTACTGAATAAACACTGCAAAATGACTGTTATTATAGGATTGTCGTCCAGATTTCACAAAAAGTATGGAAGGCTAGATCTTCAGAGGTCGTTACCAGCTCCAGAAAAATCTCGGAAACTCAAGAACGTTTCACTTTCTATTATTTACAAAGCTTTACTTATACGAGTGCCCTGTATTCTTATTTAATAAAATATCACTAAGAATTACGGTTGAAATATAAATCAAGCTATATGGAATTATAGTAGTAAAATATTTTTTGTTTAATATACAGCGTGTCCACGGATGGGGTATCCTATAGGTGAAAAATGTTTAAATATTAGTTTTAGTCAAAAATGTCATTCTTGATCAAAAGTTTTGCTTGTTCTTTATTAATTTTTTTAATCCACACCGCGTAATGGATACATCTGGATATTTTTCGTGAAATTTTGCAATTGCATACTGGTATGAAACTTCCCCAATACCATAACACTTAATAAGATAATATACTCTTTGTTGAATAGTTAACATTGTTGTCAAATATTAATTAAAGAATGACAATTTGAAAATTGTTTATAAAAGTTGACAGTTACTTGAGACACGTAAACGTTACTCACTAGATTCATACATTATTTTCGAACTTACTGCAAAAATTCATACGGTTTTCATAAATAAAACTGGCTATAAAATCAGACGGATTTTGATAAACTTGAATTTTGTTTTATTTTATGGGGTTTTAGAACAAGCAAAACTTTTATCAAGAATGACATTTTTCAATAAAACTAATATTTAAACATTTTTCACCTATAGGATACCCCATCCGTGGACACGCTGTATGTGAGGTTAAGAAAAAAATTGTCATTATAGGCCTTTCGTAGTTTCTTCGGGCATATTTTTATTAAAATCTATTTCCAGAAAAGGTGCGCCATTTGTAAGCGCTGCAGTATACAAATGGAAAATGTCGGAATTTTTTCGAACTTCAATATAATAAAGGAAATATGTTTTTACTCTCGGGAAAATATTGTTAGAAGATTTCCGCGAGGCAGTGGAACAACAAGTAGATTGCATAGTTTAATATTTTATTTTCTATCTTGAAATACTTTTAAAATAGCCGAGAATTACCACAGAGAGAAGGTGAAATTCGTGAAAACGACGGACGCTCGCATGAAGGTAACTAGAAAACTTTAAAATTATTCAAAATTACCAACTGGATTCGTTCTTTGGAAAATGAGTAGGTAGGCGGAAACGGAGCTAATTATATAAAGAGGTTTTTAGATTTTAATTTTACATATTTCTGGATATAAATAGTGTATTAGATGTTTATACTGCTCAATAAATTTATATAAGAGAATTAAATACTAGTTTTTATATGATGCAACACATCTTTGAGTGTGTGTACAGGGTGTCCAGGAAATTAATGCCAAAAATTCGGGAGCAAATAGAATTATTGATAGTTCTCTTCAGAATGTCTGTCTTTACAAAATATGGCGATCAGATCTAAAAGTTCAAATTTCTCCTAAACCCTTAATTTTATCGAGTTCAAACAAGAGTACATTTTCATTAGTAAATGGATTGGAAAATTTATTTTTGAAATTTAAATATTATTCAGATGGTCCCTATTAAAATTACGGATTATTAACCAATGGGCACAAGCCGTCTCTGCTTATCTGTACGTAATGTAGATTCATTTATACCGTCAAACACAGGACATGGATGTATGCAATCCGTCACTGGAATTTTATAGTATTCCAATGTATAGTTTAGAAATTATGACAAAACAAAGGTTTTTATTTCGAAACTTTAGAGGTCTATAACTCGGAAACGAAGGCTCGTATGACAAAAATTTATTTGAACTTCTAACATTATTTTGACCTCTTCTATTTGCTCCCGAATTTTTGGCATTAAGTTCCTGGACACCCTGTATATTTACACTTAAGAAATTTGCAATTTTGAAACGTACCTGAGCTTTGGAAGGATGTGGACCACCTTGAAATTCTAATATCCCATAGGCGTCTGTAGGACTTACTATTGTGCACTTGCTCGGATACCATAATTCTCCAGGTTGTGGAGGCTGTGTATCTGTTGTTGATTTATGTTGTTCCAATATTCTGCCACAGCAACATCTGTAATAAAAAAAAACCGTTTGAATGTGTTAATCCATAGTAACCGTATTATAAAATATTTAAAATCTTAGTGTAAAGATGTGCAATTTGTTTGAGACTGCTAAAAAATGGTTTTTAGCTTCTGGTATTCGCATGTCTTTACGTGGATAGAAACAATTAGAGAAGCGTGAACATTACCGAATGAGAAAACGAAAAACATTCAGAAATATCCTAAAATTCAAAAGGAAAGCTGGAAATCAGAAGCCTACTGATGCTAAGTAGAGATATGAGTCACAGAATCAGATAAGTATTAGATTCTTATCCCTAAGAAATGCTCTTTCTTTTTAAGCTGAAATATTAGCAATATGTTTTTGTGATGAAGAGGTCTCAACAGAAATATTTATTGCCTCCAATAGCCAGGCTTAATTCATCACTTTTGAATCAAAAACAGCCTGAAACCCGAAAGCTATTTGTTAAATGCATATAGTAAGGTAAATTGTTAATAACATTATATATTGCTAAAGAAACAACATACACTCTTTTTATCAGTTCAGAACTGGTCTGACAGCAAAAAGACAAGCAAAAAAGTTTTTACCTTCCCTTCATTCCACAAAATCACGATAAAATAGAACAACAACAATACGATATTTCGGCCAATTGTAGTATTTAAAGAAAGAGATCCATTTCTTCGTTAGAAAAATCTAATGGAACTGAAGAACTCAATGTCAGCTGTTTCGCTACACTGAGCATCGATGGAACTTGTTCTAGCATTCTATTTTAAGAAGATAAAAATATCATGTAAAAGTAAAAATACAAATAGATAAGAAATAAAAAATACTACAAATTTATATGGTTAGGTTAGGTTAGGCTATTATGTGCTGCCATCTGCATCTGTAATTCTTGAAGGGTGGGTCACCCCACTGCACTTATTGGGTCACATTTGGCTCATTGTACGTCCTTCTGAGATTGAGCCTACCTATTAGCTCGTCAACCATCGTACCTGGTTAAAGTTGGCATGTGTAGTCTATTGGATATACCGAAGGACATAAACAAGGACCTTGGGTATAACAGAATTAGCAATCTTGTGGAAAGTACTGTATTTAACATTCAACTAAACCACATAACTGCTAAAAATATACTCAACAAAAAATTTGGAGTAAGTACTGATCAAAGACAATATCTTGAAAAGACCAAGTGGGACAGACCCTAGTATTTGATTTGTATTACGGACGAATCAAAAACGAGCAGCGGAACCGGCATGAAGTTGCTGATGCGAGAAAAATGAAATTAAGTTTCATTATTTCCCATAGCAAATACTGGAAGCTGGATTTTCTTTTCGGAAAATTGCAGTTAGAGTGCAAAGAAGTGTAGACACTGTAGTTAAGTGTTGTCAGGCATGGCTTCGAGAAGGGCGTACGCAAAGAGTAAGGGGCTCTAGATGCCCTCGTAGAACAACAGACCGTGAAGATCACCGCCTAAGATTATTGGCCTTAGGGGACCGTTTCACCAGGTCAATTGCACCACCGACCAGGTCAATTGCAAATGAATGGTTTGCAGAACACGGAAGACCTAGTGGCATCAGAGGTAACATGAACGCGCAGCGTTATATCCAAAAAAGTTTTAGAACCCCATCTTTTACCCTATTTTGACATCCAAGTTTCCAACAAGATAAAGCTCGACCACTTGTCGCAAGAGTCACAATAGACTATCAACATAATGATGTCACATTGTTACCTTGGCCACCAAGATCTTCCGACTTATCTCCAATTGAGCACGTGTGGGATATGATGGGTAGTAGATTGCTCATGCTTAAAAGTAATATTACGGCTAGTAGAATACTATAGAGAGCTAGAAGATCAAATTACAATAGAGTAAATCTATGGTGGGTGCCAGGACACTCTGGAGTACACGGAATTAGATGGAACTAATTGATCTAGAACTAGCCCTTGGATTGAAGAAAGCAATCATAAAACAAGAGATTGGGAAGTACATCAACAAATAAAACAGCGATTATTGGAAACCGCAGGTTGGGATGTATTTTGGGAATAAGCTAACAGGTCGGCTGAAAAGTCCCAGGTCTGACCCATAGATGACGACACTAGAATTAAATCCATTTCATTTTTAGATAGTATCAACCTTCAAAAGATTCGTATAAAAATTTGACAGCTGTCGGACTATTAGTTTGTGAGATATTGCATTTTTAGTGAAGCAACTTTTGTTATTTTCAAAAACATGGAAAATAAATAATTTCGTGTGCTTATTAAATATTGTTATTTGAAAGGAAAAAATACAGTTGAAGCAAAAGCTTGGCTTGATAATGAGTTTCCGGACTCTGCGCCAGGAAAATCAACAATCATTGACTGGTACGCAAAATTCAAGCGTGGTGAAATGAGCACCGAAGACGGTGAACGCAGTGGACGCCCAAAAGAGGTGGTTACCGACGAAAATATCAAAAAAATCCACAAAATGATTTTGACCGTAAAGTGAATATGATCGAGATAGCTGACACTCTAAAGATATCTAAGGAACGTGTTGGACATATCGTTCACGAATATTTGGGTAGGTATGCGGAAGCTCTGTGCGAAATGGGTGCCGCGCGTCCTCACAATCGACCAAAAACAGCAACAATTGATGATTCTGAGCAGTGTTTGCAGCTGTTAAGTCGTAATAAACCCGATTTTTTGCGTCGATATGTGACTATGGATGAAACTTGGCTCCATCACTACACGCCTGAGTCCAATCGACAGTCAGCTGAGTGGACTGCGGCCGGTGAACCGCCACCAAAGCGCGGAAAGACTCAACAGTCAGCTGGCAAAGTTATGGCCTCAGTTTTTTGGGATACACACGATATATTGTTCAGCGACTATTGGAAAAGGGAAAAACAATCAACAGCGACTATTACTGTGCATTATTGGAGCGATTGAAGACCGAAATCGCGAAAAAACGGCCCCATATGAAGAAGAAAAAAGTGTTGTTTCATCAAGACAATGCACCGTGTCACAAATCATCGAAAACGATGGCAAAATTGCATGAATTGGGCTTCGAATTGCTTCCTCACCCACCGTATTCTCCAGATCTAGCCCCAGCGACTTTTTCCTTTTCTCTGATCTGAAGAGAATGCTCGCGGGAAAAAAATTTGGCTCTGATACTGAGGTAATCGCCGAAACTGAAGCCTATTTTGAGGACAAACCGAAGGAGTACTACAAAAATGGTATCGAAAAGTTGGAAGGTCGCTATAATCGCTGTATCGCCCTTGAAGGCAACTATGTTGAATAAAAAAAATGAATTTTGTCAAAATATTGTGTTTTACTATGGTAGACCGGGGACTTTTCAGCCGACCTGTTATTTTCAGTACATGGAGTAAGAAGAACTAAGCTAAGGATAGTAGTAGTTCTTCTAACGGGATACATTGGTCTGAAGGAGTACTAGACAAATATGGGAATGTCCAGTAGATAGTGGAAAGGCGGATTGTACAGCTGTAGACCACAAGAGATAGGAAGAGATGGGAATAGCACACAGTATTCAGTATACAGTATCTAGTAAATAACGTTGTAGAGAGAAACATAATATTGGATTTGTGGTCATAGGTACTATAAGCCAATGGCTTCAGTGCTGTCTCATCAACTGAATCAGAAAAAGATTTTTACTAGCGAAAAAGGTTCAAAATGAACTTGAACGTAACTTTTTTAATTGTTTATTTACCTTGTAACAATAATTATTCCCAAAAAGGCAGGGAGCCAATTTGTAACTAAAAACTCTCCAAAAGGGATCCCGGCTAAGAGACCCTCTCCAGGGGGTGGTTCGACTCCAAGTTAATGCTCACTATAGGAAGGATTGGGATGTATAAGTAAAAAGGGCGCCACTATCTTTTTAACGCTATCGATTAAGCAAACAAACTACACAAAAACTAAGGTGAGAAAGATAGAAACACCTTGTAAATACTTTAATTAAACAACAAATGAAGAAGCTACTTGAAATAAAGACCGACCACGCTACACATGTTACAACCTATAAACTATTTCCACAAAGTATAAATTAACTTTGTATTGGAACCTCCTCTGTAAATGTCGATTCGTTTTTGCGCATAAAAAACCCAGAATACTTCCCATGAGACTGAAGAAAATCCTGAAGAATAAAGCTCAAGGGTGAGAAAGAGTCAGTAGAAGTTACCCTTTCCCAAGAGTAATCACGTATTGTTTGGTATTGATATTTTCAATCCTGCCGGAATATGGAATGTTTGATTAACCAAATCGCAAATTCGAGAGAGTTTGAATAAAGAATGAGCAATTTCGCTGGGTATATATGACCCAAACAACAGTTAGCGATCGACTTAAAAAGGCAATTGTTTGAAATGCAAATTATATCCACATTTTTGTAGGGTAAACCAAGTGCATGTTTGAATCTTATTACATCTCTCAGATTTCCGTGTAAACTAACGCAGACAAAACAAACAGTTAATGAAATCAACACGATTTCTGTACGTTCATTGTTATTGGCATGTGTAGACGATTAAGCATGTTATGTAAACTTTATCGTTGATTGTTTGTTGAATAAATAAATCATTCACAGTAGATATTTATCGCTGTAGTCTATTAATGCAATTGATATTGTTGTTGGGTAAAGCGCCCGTGTGTCCTACTTATGGAAAAACAATTCATCCGATTCATTTTTAAGCGATTCATGAAATTATTTACGATGTCGCTTGCTAAATGGTAACAGTTTGAAAATTAAAGCTGACTTTACGTTTGCCAAATGATTTATTTATACTTTAGATATTATGGTGTCATTAGTTTTATTATTTTTAATCGATATATTGGCAATTAAATGTGTATGAGCGATGTGTATGTGTTTGTGTGTGTGAGCAAAGTTTGTTTTTGGGAAAAAGTTTCATTTTCCATGTATATTTTGTGATATGTATGTACTGTATGCATCTTTATTAAATATCTAGTTCACTGTTTTTTTATTGCCGATTGAAAAAGTGGGACTTTACATTGTATATACACAAAAAGTAGATAGATAGATAGATCTTAATTGTTCTTTCGTATAAAAATACATGAACAAGGGTGACAACATTTATAATATTAATAGCTAGTCTAGTACAAAACGTATATTTTAATAATAAAGTATAATTTATTTTTTAACAGATTAGGTTTGCATAAGATATTTTGACAAGAATAAGGTGATTTTATTCGTTTATAATGAAAGAACTTGTAACATGTGTAGGTATCGTCATGTCACCTTGCACTATTACCAACCGTAAACGATACCGTTATTATTACCGTTAAAACCGACCCCGATTCACTGTTAATGCTACTGTACACGAGACACCCCTTATAGACGCTAACTATTTATCTGTTTGAACGAGGCCAATCAAAGAACGCGTCCCTCGCTTGCAATTGAATAACGAACGCATTTCTTCTGACAAATGACACAAACACGATTTCCGTTTTGAGAAAGACCATATATAGGCCAATACGACAATTTTATATCCTTTTCAACTAATACGCTCGTCTGAAGAGTCTGAAAAAACGCTCAAGTACTCATCTTGTGAAATTTCCCCTTTTGGTTGTTGGTATGTAGACTTTTTTCTATTCTTTTCATTACTAGTTACATAATTATGCTTTAATTATAATAAAAAATCTTTTCTATACAATTCACACACAATTTGTACACATACTATTTGAAAACTAATAAAATGTATCAGAAGCGTGCTTTCGAACACGTGTCTTCAATAATTGTTCAAGGTAAGCTATTACTTTTAGACAAAATATAACAATTGATCAGTAAACAGCTAGACATTATATTTTCCGTATGTTAAAAACATAATTATTGACAAATTTTAAGTTCATAAAAATCTTAGAGCGTAGTCTTCAACCACGCTATTAAAACTTGCTTTAGAGTCAAATAATTAATAATAGTTATTAAACAAAAACCACTTCACTGTAATATTTTTAATGTTATAAAAAATCAATTTTTCACAAATATGCATTTAGTACAAATATATGATTGTTTCAAAGTTTTACTAGAACTAGTTAAATACATACCTTTTTTATTCAAATCACATTAGCATATTGATAATTTTTTGCATTATAAAGAACAGGACCGGCTTCACCGTCATGTACATTAATAATTTTCAATATAGTTTAAATTTTCAATTAGTTTATTATATTTATGGACGTTGTGTGAAGATAAGACAATTTATTTGTTGAAATTTAGTAATTTGCTGTCCTATCTGAAAAGTCTGTCCAATACTAATGCCCATACCTCCTTGATTCCTTCTCACACACATAAAACTTTTAGAAAGATACAACCCGCTAAGTTATCGGTAAGATACCGCTAAGTTGGAGTCAAGTTATCGCTAATTTAGAGCCCAGTTACCGCTTATGTGAATACAGTCCTTCAAACCACTTCTGAGCTGTTAAGAAAACTATTACATCCCAAGCAGCCAGAACCATTAAAGAAACTTTCATCTCTCCACGAAGAAGCTGAAGCCGCCCTCCTAAACAGCACAGAAACCTAAAGTTAAGTCCATTTTCTACAATTCCAGTTGATTATCAGCAAGTACTTACAGTTTCAATAAATAATCAATTAAAAAAAAACAGTTTCATTTATATACCTATATAACACTATAAGTCTTAAGGGTGTAGCGTGGTCGGTCTTTATTTCAAGTAGCTTCTTTATTTGTTGTTTAATTAAAGTAATTACAAGGTGTTTCTATCTTTCTCACCTTAGTTTTTGTGTAGATTGTTTGCTTAATCGATAGCGTTCAAAAGATAGTGGCGCCCTTATTACTTATACATCCCAATCCTTCCTATAGTGAGCATTAACTTGGAGTCGAACCACCCCCTGGAGAGGGTCTCTTAGCCGGGATCTCTTTTGGAGGGTTTTTTAGTTACAAATTGGCACCCTGCCTTTTTGGGACTGATTTTTAATATTTTCTTTATTGTGTCATATATTTGATAGAGAGTTTGTGGTTCAGCTTCATTAATTATTATCAATTCAATTGATTCAATTCGGATTGATGCATTTCAAGAAAGGAATGTCTAATTTCTTCATACACTGGACAAACAAAAAATAAGTGTTGAAGGGATTCTAAAGCAAGGCAGTTACAAATTGTACATAATTCATTGTAGTTCCCAGTACAAGGACCTCTAATTTTTTTGACACATACATATTTCATAATTAGTGAGTGCTTTCTTCGCTTCGAGTCCGACAAAATTTTCCTCTGCGAAAACTTTCTGCGCTCCTGCGTTTTTGAATGCCCGATCCTCGAAGTTGTTGATATTACGTCACTATGACTTCCCGTGCATACATATTTGTGTTGGGAAGAATATTGGGAGCACTTAAAACCATAAATTGTTAATAAAACTTGTAATGTAAATCAGTAAAAACAAAATACATCATAACTAAAACCTATTTTTAACATTCCTCTTTATAACCTCTTAAAAGACTTATAAGTTTTTGACATTTTGACATTGACATTCCAAATAACCACAGATAATAGGTGCAGAGTGTGCACTCCACACGGAACCACAGAGCTAGATTACAACAGTTGAGTGTGCACTCCACACGGAACCACAGAGCTAGATTACAACATTTGATTTTTTAAAAATTGTTTATTAAAATTATATTAAAAATTGTGGTCAACTTGTCCGACAAAAAACATGCTGCGTATGGGGTGTCCACCACCCTTAAAATGTCGATGTGAAATTACGTTAAAAATTGTGGTAATTTATAATTTTAATTTCATATTTACATTTATTGTAATTTATAAGTTACTATGTCAATGATACATTTTCAGATGTATAGATTACATCAATTTTATTATTCTTTATCGTTTCTTGGCGCCTATAAATAATTGGTTTAACCCAACCTGTTTATAAACATTCTGGACGATTTATAACAATGGATGATAACAAAAAATATACAAATTTTCAATTGCTTTTTGAATACAATGTGAAGTGAAAACGTTAAATAATTTCTTTCAAATATTGGAAGTGGGAAACCAGCTGTGTGCAAAGATACCGTATTTAGTACAATACTCTCAAATCTCCCTTAGGAGATACAAAATTCCCGATGACGAAAGCAAAATAGCGAACACGAAATCACTTTTTATATGAATGGGAAGAAAAAAAGTTTACTTGTCAACTCAATCCATATCTCAAATACATGTTAGCATTTTTAGGCCTAATAAGCATATTGCTTGCTTATTTTTTACTTTTTTTTTTGTTTTGTTGTAGATTCTTAATATTTCCATAGCTTAGTATGTTATTTTTTCCTGTTATTTATTTTTATTGAAACCTTCTCTAATATTAGTTTTTCTAGATCTTTTTGTATATCATGTATTGTATTCAAAGATTTGCTTCTATCCCTCTTGCACTTGTTCGATGAGATAAATTTGTAACAATATTCTTCCAAAGAGGCAGGGCGCCAATTTGTAACAATACTAGTTCCAAAAAGAGATCCCGGCTATGAGACTCTCTCAGTGGTTCGACTCCAAGTTAATGCTCACTGTAGAAAGGATTGGTGGTATACAGGGTGCGGCAGATGAACGGTCAATTAGAGATATCTCGAGAACTAAAGGTATCTGAAATATGAAAATTGGCATGAAGGGGTTTTGAATAATGAGCTATTCAATGAAAATATTGCCGTCACCATTCTACTTCCGGTTATACCGGAAGTCGCACATAACTTTGTTATTTTTAATGGAAGACCCTGTATATTTTTAAATTTTAGGAATATTTACGTTATTCTGAACATTTTTTGTTGATATTTCCCTATACCTATCTTGAACCGTTTTTGAGTTGTAATGTTTTTTATATGAAAATGACACTTTTTTACCATGTACATAAAATTCAATATCCTCTAATGTAATTTGAATAAAAGTTTAAATTTCTCAGGAACTATTTACCACATACCGCTTTATCGTTTACACTGTCAAGTTACCTTTTTTATTATACAGGGTGCTGTCAAAATTGGAATAAAAACGGAATCCACAATCTTCGCGTAATTCCTTTTTTTCAAATGGGACACCCTGTATGTGATTCTTTATTTTAGAAGAATACGCTGTCCACTATCGATATGTATTACTATTCCCTATACCTATCTCCTGCAGTTTTCAAATAAATCAGCTTTATACATTTTTGTCACAAAAAATTAATTTATCAAGTCGCCTATGGAATATTCTGACACATGTCAGTTATTGTTATTGTTTAATAGTCACCTTGTTGTGTGCCGTTGTGTGAAAGGTGTAATAATAGTTTGCCTTTAATTTCCTTAACCTAATAATAATGGCACATTTGGGATATACAAATGATGATTTTTTAAATTTAATTATGATTCACGGTGAGTATAACAGAATAGTATCCAGAACTTGCCGTGTGTTTGCTGAGAGATATCCTGAAAAGCCTCGACCAAATCATAAAACTGTTAAACGTTTGCTACACAACTGTTCCCAGTTTGGTCAGTTTAAAAGTAAAACAAATAAGCCCAAGACCCATGTCGATAATGAGGATTTACAAATAGACATCCTGGGATATTTTGCAGCTCATCCAAATTCAACCTTAAGGGAATGTGAGAAACTGTTAGAGGTGTCGACTAGAACAATTCACAGAATTTTAAAAAAACATCATTTGACCCCTTATTCGTATACACTAGCTCAGCTTTTACATCCTGGAGATTATGTAAGACGTGTAGAATTTTGTGAATGGATTTTAATGAAATGCCAAGAAGATGAAGATTTTACAAAAAAAATTATTTGGTGTGATGAATCGAAGTTTACTAAAAATGGTTTGTTTAACCGCCATAACAGTCACTTCTGGAGTGACGAAAATCCTCAAGTCACATGGGATAGTAAATTTCAAGTATCCTTTTCGTTTAATGTTTTTTGTGCTGTAAAAAATAATAAGATATTCGCTCTCATGATTTATGACGAAAATTTAAACGGAGAGTGTTACTGCAACATCTTACGGCAAGTAATTGTACCAGCAATGCACGCTTTACCTAATAATGAGGCTAACGAAGCTTGGTTTCAACAAGATGGTGCACCGGCTCACAATCTTCGAGGAGTAGGCACATTGCTTGATGGAATATTCAATGATAGATGGATAGCTAACAAAGGTCCGTTTCTCTGGCCACCAAGATCCCCACAATTGTCACCATTAGATTACTATATTTGGGGATATGTTAAAAATAAGGTATTCTCTGAACCTGTCACTACTAAGGAAAATATGATAAGCAAAGTCCTTCACGTTTTTAACGAAATAGATGGAGAATCAGTATCAAGAGCTACTAATGAGAATCTGCTTAAAAGAGTCCATAAATGTTTGGAAGTTGATGGGCAACACTTTGAACATTTGTTGCATTAACGAGCTAGTGCCTTATTATCTTTGATAGTATTTGTATAATTGTTCAATGTTTAACTCAATAAATTATTACCACATAGCCTATAAGAAAATTAATTTTTTGTAACAAAAATGTATAAAGCTGATTTATTTGAAAACTGCAGGAGATAGGTATAGGGAATAGTAATACATATCGATAGTGGACAGCGTATTCTTCTAAAATAAATAATCACATACAGGGTGTCCCATTTGAAAAAAAGGAATTACGCGAAGATTGTGGATTCCGTTTTTATTCCAATTTTGACAGCACCCTGTATAATAAAAAAGGTAACTTGACAGTGTAAACGATAAAGCGGTATGTGGTAAATAGTTCCTGAGAAATTTAAACTTTTATTCAAATTACATTAGAGGATATTGAATTTTATGTACATGGTAAAAAAGTGTCATTTTCATATAAAAAACATTACAACTCAAAAACGGTTCAAGATAGGTATAGGGAAATATCAACAAAAAATGTTCAGAATAACGTAAATATTCCTAAAATTTAAAAATATACAGGGTCTTCCATTAAAAATAACAAAGTTATGTGCGACTTCCGGTATAACCGGAAGTAGAATGGTGACGGCAATATTTTCATTGAATAGCTCATTATTCAAAACCCCTTCATGCCAATTTTCATATTTCAGATACCTTTAGTTCTCGAGATATCTCTAATTGACCGTTTATCTGCCGCACCCTGTATAAGGGTTAAGGGCGCCACTATATTTTTATACGATACGAAAAAACAACAGAAACTACACAAAAACTAAGGTGAAAAAGATAGAAATACCTTGTAATTAGACTGAATTTGAAAGCAAAAAGAAACTACATTTAATGTCAAAAGAAACTGCTACTATAATGGGTATATTTCTGCATCAAAAGGAACTGCTACTATAACTATATTTTTCCCTGCTAGCGGGTATATTGCTCCCTATTAGCGTAGCGGGCTGTATCTGTGATACAACCAAAGAAATGTATGGTCTAAGTTTCGCGTACAACTTGCCTCTAGGGGTGGTTTGGATAAAAAAGAATGAAACGAAGTGTTTGCCCTAATTTATAGCAGTTCTGACAGGGGTTTCCGGTTACGTTCGTTGGTAAGGGTTTTTTTTTCGGGTACGTTCTGTTGTAGGGATGGGTTTGGTAACGATGATAAGGTTGTGTCTAATATATAAAATAATTATATAATATAATATGGCGATAGACTTGTTACAAATTTATATTGAAAGTTGACGCTTCACGTTTCGTTATAAATTGGGTTACGTGCCACAAGTGTTCTTCCAAATATTTTTTCGAAACCAAATGTAATTTAGTAGCTTTGTATGTTATTTTATAGTTTAAACTTAATTTTAAACGGTAAGTACACTTTTATGTCTTTTACAAACTGGAAAAAATGTTTGACCTTACTTTCACTAGAATTTACTAGAATTTTCAATCTAACCTTGTTACAGAATGTACTATTCTACGTCTTCAAATTTATATACGAGGGGGGACCCAAAAAAAAACGGGAATTTCATCATAACTTCTTTATTTCTCATTATTTTAACACCTAATTTTAATCATCTTCAAAGTATTTGCCATTGATCACAACGCACTTCTCCAAACGGTTTTTCCATTGTTCAAAACACTCATCGGGATGTCCTTTAAGACTTCCAGCGTTTTTTTTTCACCTCCTTCACAATCGGTGTCATGGAGTTTTTGGTCAAAAATTGCTAGTAAAATCGACGTTCCCATTGCTAGTTTGTGCGCAATGGCGAGGGATGAACTTGACTGCAACTTATCTCATTTTCGAAGAAAATTCTGTCTGTCTCTGTCACTGCTTGGCATTCCCCACATCTCACAAAGTTGATCAATGGTTCGGCGACAGTCTTCACGAACGAAGGCATTGCTGATGTCGACGTTTTCATCATTTCTTAGAATGTCCTAAACGAGGTTAGTCTTTTCTTCATTTTAAAACATGAAAACCAATCGTAAACTCTGGTTTTACTTAAGGCAGCATCCCTATAAGCAGTCTTAAACATTACAATTGTTTCTGCCATTACGGACATGTGATCAAATAATAGGTTCCCCCAATGTCTCTCCTCTCCACAGCTTACTTTCCGAAACTTATGGATTCCCCCTCGTATTTTTCCTCATTCCACCTCTATTCTAAATACTGATTTATCTTTTGACTTTTCATTTGCCCACTCTATGTGTTTATGTTCTTATTTATGAAAAATACCATTTTTCTTGCTGCTTTATCTATTTTCGTCTCCTGTAACTCATTTTTTCTTTTGATACCAAAAATATGTCATCCGCAAAAGCCAAACATGGATTTCTGCTTTGTTACTAGGGTTGCCTTTTATATTTCGCGATTTGGCAACCCTGGTGTAGCAATCTGGCAACTGACAGCTCTATCGTAAAGTTGAGGTTATACATACTCAGAACATTTTGACATACGAGCGCTATTTGTGTTGTTTATGGTGTAACTTAAAAGATTCATCTTGGCCCAAAAATGGAATTAAATAGTAAATGTTTTGGTACGATTATTTTTTACAACTTTGTAATATTAGTTGGTCGTTGGGCGACAATTTCTAACCATTATTATTACGTTGTGCGTCAATTTGTGATATGATTTAAATGTTGAGAGTGATTTTATAAAATTATTTAGTTAACTTTTAAAAAATAACTATATACCAAAAGAAAAAATGTAATTTACAATAAAACAAACATTAATCTTAATTTCGTCTTTAATTAATTGTAAAAGATATTTAAATAATTAACAAAATTTATAAATGTTTATCACAGCAAAAATTATTATAGTTAAATACCTCGGCTAGGGGTGAGTAAGTTCATTAGCTCTGACTATAGTACAATATTTGTTTCTTTAAGAAATTATAAGGGCGCCACTGAAATCTTTTTATTTTTTATGATACTACTGAAGAAAGTTGTTTTAAGCTGTTATTTTAATAAGTATCATAAGATGACAGAAATATGTCAGAAAAAACTGCCTATGAAGATAAAAAAATGATATGAAAATGTACCAAAAGATAAATAGATTTCCTTGGTGCTTAAATGAATGAAATTGAGAATACGTTACAAAAAAATAATCCGCAAACAGTTCTTTACAAAAACTTATTCTAATACAGTTGACGATACTAAAATGATTTTTATATTACGTTTAAGAAATAAAGAAAAACGAGACAGCTGTATAATATTATAAATGCATTTACGTTGGTCGACTTATTTTTTTTACATATGATCCATTGGTTGATCCAGGAGAGGGCTGGTCCAGTGAAGGGTTGGTCTGATGAAGCGTCCACCAATGTAGAACCAATCAGTGTAATGTCTTTGAAATTTGTAGTGTCTTTTAAATTGAAATTTGTAACGTCTTTTGACTTGAATTTTGTAACGTAACGTCTTTTAACTTGAAATTTGTAACGTCTTTGGTATTGTATATTCCAATGCTGTGAAAAATTGTCAGCATCAGCCACGTGTTCGTTTATTTTTTTCCGTACAAAAAGTACAAAACAGCGTATTCCGAAATTTACATTTATCATTAGGTTATATGACAGAAAATACAGTAGTAACAAAAGATAAATTAATATAACAATTAGAATTCCAAAAAAAGTACTCAACTCGCCATTTTGTATTTTTTTATAAAAAAATTTACAATTATTACTTTTAAATTGCCCTCAAAATATACTTGAAATAATTATTAATATGAAAATTCTCATCTGATTATATAGTAGGTACTGTCAAGATTTATAGAAATTATATTTAAAATCTTTTACCAAAAATATAAATCAAAAAACATACCTGTGTATAACACCAATGACAATAAAAGAATGAATCGTGGTTTAAGGTATTGGACTAAGCCATATTAAAGATCGTGTATAAAGTTGGAATTACTGACAGGAATCGTTTATAATAATTAACATGTTAAAAACTCTATACAATAGATGGTGTTAGTGTTAGCCATATAATTAATTTAAAAATACTACGTTTTTAGTTAACATATCATGTTACAACTTTCGACGTGGATTAACTCAGCAAAAGTGCATGGACGAACTTAATTCAATTTTTTCCAATCAAGGACCAGTGGTATCGTGGCCGTAGTTCACTCCAAAACGAATTAAGTGCAGGTCATCCAACATCAGTTGTTGTTCCATTGATGCTGTGCGCGAACTGATATTGCAAAGTCGATTGGTCAAAGGAAATGCTCAAAAAATACGATCGCAGTGCTTCGAAACACGTCTATAATATCGTGACAGGTGATGAATCGTGGATTTACGCGTATGAGCCCGAAAGTAAACAGCAGTCCAACAGTCCAACAAAAGTTGTTGTTGTTGACGAAGCACTTCCAAGTAAATGGTCGCCTCTTTTTTCAGTAAAACTGGACATGTCGCAACCGTACCACTAGAACAACGCAGAACAGTCAATTTTGAGTGGTACACAACCATTTGTTTGCCAGTTGTCTTCCAAGAAATCAGGAAAGCCAACCGCCGAAGACAATGCGAGCTCCCACACATCGGCTCAAACAACTGCATTTTTGGGCACCCAAAACATCGATTTGATGAGTTATCCGCCGTATAGTCCTGACTTGGCACCGAAAGACTTCTTTTTATTCCCGTACGTAAAAAAAACTAAGAGGTCAACGTTTTTCGACACCTGCACCTGAAGAAGCGGTTGCTGCATTCAGAATGCATGTTTTGAAGATACCTCAATCAGAGTGGCAAAAGTGCTTCGACAATTGGTTCAAACGCATGCAAAAGTGTATAGACTTTCATGGGGAATATTTTGAAAAACAATAAAGGGATTTTCGATGATTAATATATGTTTTTGTTCTCTAATCCCAAAATATAAAAGGCAACCCTCGTTTAATCAGTTACAATAATTCATATCTGTTGATGATCCACTTTCCTAACTGCCATTTTCGGCAAATTTTCCTAATATATCGAATAGACAAATTTTAGAATACTTTCCATTCTTTTCTTTTATTCAAATATGATATAACAGGCAATTTAAAAGTTAAATCAGGAAAATATTCCATTCAGTCAACGTAACGACACTTCAGACAAAAAAAGCCCATTGTGGAAATGAAGTTGACGAAAAGGAAGGGTCTTTTGACTGTCAACAAATAATAATCTTTATGAATAGAACATACCAAACACACAGACATAAACATTTTTTTTTTCAAATGGATAACATGGTTAAATCGGAGTCTCGCTGAATTTGAATCCACATTTGACGATATTTTTTCCTTTATCGAATAATATGTACGTCTATGCGTAGCATCGATACAGGATAAAAATTATTAAAGTTTTAAATGGATTTCTTATCCAACAGATCTGTAGTACAGAGAAACCGATTTTTTGCATGAAAGAAAAGCCTGCTTTTATCTAAAGAAGTCATTTAAAAATTGAAGGCAACTGACAAAGTGGAATCGATGCCAACAAAGGTTTAAAAAACAAATAAAGAAATAATAGAAGTGGTGCTGTGTCTGCGGCAGATAGTCTGGCGAAGTATCAAAAATAAAAGCGAGTCTTTGAAAGTTTTTTCTTATACTAGTTATACGAGGTCTGGTTATTGAATAACGGGCGTGCTTATAAATATAATAAGTGACTGCTCTTTGCGTAGGCCGTCTCGAAGCCATGCCTGACAATACTTAACCACGGTGTGTACACTTCTTTGCACTCTAACTGCAATTTTCCGACAAGAAAATCCAGCTTCCCGAAGTGCCACATATACAGGGTGTTTCTTAAGTAATCTAAAATATTATATGGGGCGCTTCGTTACTCAATTTTAAGACGAAAATTTCATATAAACATGTGTTGTCGTTTATGAGATGCAGGGTGTTGTACGTGAAATTAATTTTTCTTGGTGACGCTACTGATTTACATTTTTTTATTATTTTATTTCAAGCAACATGTGTTAAACATAAAGAAAAAATAATACATTTTATAGCAAATGTTCAAAATGTCCACCTCCAGCTAAAATGCAAGAATCCGCTCGATGTCTAATGGATTGTCGAATACGTTCGAAGATACCAGGATTGTTGCGAATAACATTACAGCCGTCTATGATACGATTTTGAAGATCTTGTACGTTTAATATCAGTGTTGTGTAAACAAGCGATCTCAAATATCCCCACACACACAAAAATCCAGAGGATTGTGTCCAGGTGATCTAGGGGGCCACGAGTGTGGAGATCCTCGACCGATCCAATGGCCTGGAAAAACATTATTTAAAAACTCGCGTACAATCACTGAAAAATGTGGAGGAGCTCCGTCATGCATGAACCACATGCGCCTTCTAATAATAATAGGTACATCTTCCAAAAAAAGTGGAAGTTCATTTTCTAGAAAATGTTGGTATGTCTCACTGGTTAACCGTACAGGAAGGAAAAATGGTCCAACTAAATAATCATCGATGATGCCAAGCCAAACATTGACCGAAAATGTTTGATGAAATCGTTTTACACTTATGGTATGTGGATTTACATCTGCCCATATGTGGTCATTATGAAAATTCATAATCCCATGTCTAGAAAAGTTGGCTTCATCCGTAAATAAAATATTGGCCACAAAATTCGGATTGTTCGCGATTTCACGTAAAATCCATTGACAATACTGTATGCGTAATGGATAGTCAGTAGGTAACAAATGTTGAACACGTTGAACGTGATATGGATACAATAAATTATCTTTTAGAATATTCCAAACAGTTTTGTTACTAACATTTACTTCATCTGCAACTTTTCTTGTACTCGTTTCTGGATGTTGGTCAATAATTTGAAGAATCTGGTTTTCCAATTGGGGATTTCTCACAGTTCTGGGTCGTCCAATAATATTCTTCGATTTAGCAAAAGTTCCAGTTTCTTGTAAACGAATATGTAACTTAGTAAACGTATCTGAACATGGTAAACGATTATTTGGATAACGCTGGGCATACGTACGTCTAGCTTCAAAGGCATTACCATTCGCTAATCCGTACAAAAAATGCATATTAGCCATTTCAACATTAGTAAACACTGGCATAGTTATTAACTAAACACAGAGTCAATCAAATAAAAATGTACGATTTTTGCGTTGGTTTTCAAATTTGACACTTGTCAACATTATTTCAAAGGCCACTTAGAATAAGCATGTTTTTGCGTATTACTTCTAAAAACCAGTAGCGTCACCGGAAAAAATTAATTTCACGTACAATCAGAACTGACTTATTACAATAAATTCAACACCCTGTATCTCATAAACGACAACACCTATCACACATGTTTATATGAACTTTTCGTCTTAAAATTGAGTAACGAAGCGCCCCATATAATATTTTAGATTACTTAAGAAACACCCTGTATACGACCCCTATCAAACTCACTAAGTTGTTTATTTCTGTAAAATAAATAAATTCACCAAATTTTATTAAAATAAAATCATTTTTAAACAGGGTGTTCGGATTTTTATGTCACTTAGTATATATAAACACTATGCAAAACACCGTGTTTTTGTACAAGATTTTTTGGATCTACAGCAAAAAACATTTTGCAACTAGTTATATAAATAGCTATTTTATACCAAATATAAATCATTTTAATAAATCTTGTTGCCTGTTAATTTTGACGTTCATTGTTTACAATCAACAGCAAATATCAATGAACTGTTATGATTATTTTGTTACCAAGAGTAATTTTGGAATAGTCAAATCCTATATTGGTGGTGTAACAACGAATTTCCTGAATGATACACACCACTATTCATGCATACCAAAATCGGTAAATTCAAGTGCTAATTTACTGCATGAAATAACGTAGTTGAAACCCAATGTAATTATTGAAAGATACTGGCGCATAACAAACAGATGAACATTCGAATTTTTAAATAAAATATATCAACAAATATAACTGCATTCAAGGCCGTATCCAGGTGAGGGCCAGAGGGGTTGAAACACCCCTGAAATTTTCCAAAAATAAGCATTTTCAAACACAGAAATTAAACTTACTCAAGTTATAATTGTTCTTCTTAGGTGCAAAATGTTTTGTCGTTCTTAAAGTCCATCTAGTAAATTTATAGAGTGCCTTTGTTTATTGGCTATCCCATTGTCTGCCACAATATCTATTTGCAAAGTGCTTCAGTTTCCCTATTGTTACCTTAAGTGTGCAGTTGACCACGTTAAGAATATTGTTGGCCATTTTGAAAACTTATAAGGAAAACAAACGATCTTGAGTTTTCAAAACAGCACAATCTTTAATGAGTGATGTTGATGAAGAAATTCGGATCCCAAGATTAGCTCCTCGCCAACGCCATAGAAGCAACTACTCTACTCAAGACCATCAAGCCTATGTGGAGTCTCACTGTGGGCAGTCTACTCTGTCAATTGACTAGGGAAGGCATACCATGTCAAGGGTATTCCGACGACATGGTTATCCTGGCAAACGGGAAGTATGAAAATGTCCTCTGTGATATTGTTCAAAGAGGACTGAACATTGCGAAGGAATGGTGTGACTCGGTGGGACTCAGCATCAACCCCACCAAAACCACACTAGTAGCCATTACAAGGAAAAAGGAACCTAATCTAAAAATCATAAAAATAAGGGAGAACATCGTCGAGTGGAAAACAGAGGTAAAATATCTAGGGCTTATCCTAGATAGCAGGTTACTATGGAATAAACACGAAGACGAAGTAATACACAAAGCAACCAAGGTCCTTATGGTGTGCAGGAACATTGCAGGGAAGAACTGGGGATGTAACCCACGTATTCTGCAATGGATGTACACAGCAATAGTGAGACCATTAATCACATATGGGGCAGTGGCTTGGGGCGCAAGGGCTAATCTGAGTACGACGAGGAAAAATCTCTCGAAGATTCAGAGACTAGCCTCTTCATGTATCACTGGAGCAATGGGAACTTGCCCCACTGCTGCAATGTAGGTGATTTTAAACTTGACCCCACTGCACATTCTGCTAGAAAGTGTAAGGAAGAAAACAATATATATAGAATGATCAAAGGAGGAATTATCAAGGAAAAACCTCGACCACTTCAATTTGATTAAACTTGGGAAATGCCCCAAGATGATATGCCAAAGAAATTGAACTTTGTGAGAAAATTCATTACAAAGTTAAGTAATAAATCTGAATGGGATGAAGACACCATACAGAATTTAAACCAGAATGCCATAAAGTGGTATACGGACGGTTCCAAGCTAGACGAGGGAACTGGGATAGGAGTTTTTGGACCGAGAGCCAAATACTCAGAAAGCTTGGGCACATACCCGAGCATCTTTCAAGCAGAAGTCCGCGCCATCGAAAGATGTGTGGAATTCAATATTGGAAGAAACTACCGCAGACAAGAGATTGTGATCATGTCGGATAGTCAAGCAGCCATCAAAGCGCTGAGCTCAAATATAATCAGTTCGAAGATGGTTTGGGAATGCCTAGGCAAACTAAATGAACTAGGCCAGAAGAACACTGTCACCCTCCTTTGGGTCCCGGGGCACATAGGAATAGAGGGGAACGAAACAGCAGATAAGCTGGCAAAAAAAGGAGCTGAAACCCCACATTTGGGACCAGAACCATCTTGTGGGATCAGCAGTAGAGTAATCTTAGGAAAACTAAGGGAAGAAATGGAGAAGGAAAAATCCAAGTACTGGTATCAGCTGGAAGGACTGAGGCAATCTAAGATACTACTGGGGAACTATGACCAGAAGAGAGCTGCCTCAACCTCAGTAAAAAAAGGCTCCGAATTCTAACGGGAATATTAACCGGGCATTGCCGGTTAAGAAGCCACATGAAGAAACTAGGGTTAGCAGACCTAACCTAACCTAACCTAACCTAACCTAACCAGAACCATCTTGTGGGATCAGCAGTAGAGTAATCTTAGGAAAACTAAGGGAAGAAATGGAGAAGGAAAAATCCAAGTACTGGTATCAGCTGGAAGGACTGAGGCAATCTAAGATACTACTGGGGAACTATAACCAGAAGAGAGCTGCCTCAACCTCAGTAAAAAAAGGCTCCGAATTCTAACGGGAATATTAACCGGGCATTGCCGGTTAAGAAGCCACATGAAGAAACTAGGGTTAGCAGATGCAGCAAAGTGCAGATTCTGTGAGGAAGAGGATGAAACCTCAATACACATACTCTCAGAATGCCCTTCCTTGCAGAATTCTAGGGCTAGATACCTAGGAGCACATGAAATAGAAGAAGGGGATCTACCTGATTTGAAGCCCGACGATGTCCTAAACTTCCTCAGGAAAATAGGACTCGAGGAGCTGCTATAAATCTGAGAAAACATCAAAACATGGCAAGTAAGGGGGGACACAATAGATCCTATAGGTCGCAGTGTACTTATCACCCCTAATTTATAAATACATACATACATACATACAATAAGTCTATTTTAGAATAGCAGTGGCAATCCTGATCCTAGACGATCTGATCTTCTTCTTCTTCGTATACCATGCTATGTATAGAGCGTATGGAGACCTACAGTTTTACGCTGGATCCAAACAGCAAAGTGAGAGGTTTTCCTGGGCAGAATGTTTTCGGTGGTTTGCCATTGCCTTCCGAGAGGTAGCCGCCGTACTATATTTTCACATATTTTTCACCGGTACTGGGGATCGAACCCAGAACCTTTCGCATACCAGCTAACGCACTTGACCAGCACATCACGGCGACTACTACGACGATCTGATAGATCAGATCAACTGCAGATTCACATACCATAAAGAGCTTCTGGTAACACTTCATTGCTTTTTTCCCACCTCAGCAACTGAGAAAATAGAAGTTGAATCTTTAAAACTTTATGAAAAGATAGTTAATCTGGAACTAGTAACGAGTGTGTGGAAATTGTTTTGGGAAAAACAAATAAAACTCGATAAACTGTTTTGTGCCACTGAGGCATTAAGCCAATGTAATAGGTAACTTTTTCCTAATATATTCACCTTCCTGAATATATTTGCTTCTTCTTCAGTGACCATTGCCAACTACTGAGAAGACCTCTGTCAAGAGATTGAAGACGTACTTGAGAAATTCGTGTGAACAATCTAATTTGTTTTAATCAAAAATTAACTAAAGAAAACAGTAACGAATAAAAAGACTTTTTGTTTACGTGTACTATGACGGGAAATTGACTACTACGTATTTCCCAATTTACTACGTGAATGTCTGTATAAACATAGAAGAAGTTAAGAAAGTGTTCGATTTAAATTTATATTTGAAATGTCTCTTAACGAAAGTAAACTATTGCTACAATTAAAGCTTTAATTGGAAAAGTTAAGGAAGAAATAAAATTAGATAAGATGTCTCTTTATTTTTAAAGCTGATCCTCCTTTTCTATGTTGACTTTATCAGTGGGTGGATGTGCCCGATTAAAAATAATTAAGAAAACGAAAGAATGGGAGAACAGTCCTAAAAGTCTCCTGTTTTATTAAATAACATCTATTTTTAACATTTCTGGAAAATATTTAAATAAAAACATAGTTTATTTAGTTATTAGGAAGAGCTCTACAATGCTTACAACCACCACCGGGAAGAAGAACTCACCTCGTACTGACGACGACACAATCATGGCGAAACAGGTCTACGAGTAGTATAACTTTCCTTTCATTTGCAAAATGGTCGTTTCGCCATTACGTTTGCTATTCAAATGTAATGCAAAGGAGCTTGTATCCAAGAAAGCTGCTGATTTTTCTTTGGAAAAGATTCTAAACCTCAGAGGGGCAAGTAAAAATATGTTTCCGACTTCAATCCTGATCTTTAATTCGAGATTTACCAAAAATCCACTTTCCCAAACAAAACCCTAGTGTCCTATTGAATGTGATACTTAAACTTTAAAAACAACATAGCACAGATCAAGAAACTTAGAAAACTAGATGCTAATTAATTTTATTTAATGAAAATAATCAGTTATTACCTGAATTTGTTTTGGTTTTGTAATAGGTTACACATAAAAAACAATATAAATAAAAGCTCTTATTATCTTATCTTTTTTCAGTAATATTTATTTATTGCTACTCTGTTTATTAAATCCCTGTGTTATGTGTATTTTTGTAAATTTATTGCACTAGTTTATCAACTCGAATAGTATTTGTGCAGACTGAAAGAGTATAAATCCTCAATACATGTTATAAAATTCTGTTCGCAATACATTCTAAAATCGCAATACCAGCCATTCAAAAAATATATGTTATATGTTATTTTATACATGTTTTCCTATATAGCCACAATAATTTATATGCTAACAGGTCGGCTGAAAAGTCCCCGGTCTACCATAGTAAAACACAATATTTTGACAAAATTCATTTTTTTTATTCAACATGGTTGCCTTCAAGGGCGATACAGCGATTATAGCGACCTTCCAACTTTTCGATACCATTTTTGTAGTACTCCTTCGGTTTGTCCACAAAATAGGCTTCAGTTTCGGCGATTACCTCAGTATCAGAGCCAAATTTTTTTCCCGCGAGCATTCTCTTCAGGTCAGAGAAACGGAAAAAGTCGCTGGGGCTAGATCTGGAGAATACGGTGGGTGAGGAAGCAATTCGAAGCCAAATTCATGCAATTTTGCCATCGTTTTCATTTATTTGTGACACGGTGCATTGTCTTGATGAAACAACACTCTTTTCTTCTTCATATGGGGCCGTTTTTTCGCGATTTCGGTCTTCGATCGCTCCAATAATGCACAGTAATAGTCGCTGTTGATTGTTTTTCTCTTTTCCAAATAGTCGATGAATAATATACCGTGTGTATCTCAAAAAACTGAGGCCATAACTTTGCCAGCTGACTGTTGAGTCTTTCCACGCTTTGGTGGCGTTTCACCGGCCGCAGTCCACTCAGCTGACTGTCGATTGGACTCAGGCGTGTAGTGATGGAGCCAAGTTTTATCCATAGTCACATATCGACCCAAAAAATCAAGTTTATTACGACTTAACAGCTGCAAACACTGCTTAGAATCATCAATTCGTTGCTGTTTTTGATCGATTGTGAGCACGCGCGGCACCCATTTCGCACAGAGCTTCCGCATACCCAAATATTCGTGAACGATATGCCCAACACGTTTCTTAGATATCTTTAGAGTCACTCAAAATCATTTTGTGGATTTTTTTGATATTTCCGTCGGTAACCACCTCTTTTGGGCGTCCACTGCGTTCACCGTCTTCGGTGCTCATTTCACCACGCTTGAATTTTGCGTACCAGTCAATGATTGTTGATTTTCCTGGCGCAGAGTCCGGAAACTCATTATCAAGCCAAGCTTTTGCTTCAACTGTATTTTTTCCTTTCAAATAACAATGTTTAATAAACACACGAAATTCTTTTTTTCCATCTTTTTGAAAATAACAAAAATTGCTTCACTAAAAATGCAATATCTCACAAACTAATAGTCCGACAGCTGTCAAATTTTTACACGAATCTTTTGAAGGTTGATACTATCTAAAAATGAAATGGATTTAATTCTAGTGTCGTCATCTATAGGTCAGACCGTGGACTTTTCAGCCGACCTGTTATACTAAGTGACATAAAAATCCGAACCAAAAATTCAAAATGATTCCATTGCTTTAAAGCCCTTTTACCTTTAATAATGTGTGGATGCACCCCGACGTGTTACGGATTCTCCAACGCGCCTAGGCATGCTTCTGATCAGGTGGTCAATGTCCTCCTATGGTATCTCATTCCAGGCAACCACCAACTCCTCTCGAGGTTCTTCTAGAGTCTGAGAAGGACGTTGCAAATTGAGTAATCTCCTACCTATCATATCCAACTCACCTGCTCAATTGGGGATAAGTCGGGAGATCTTAGTGGCCAAGGTAACAATGTGACATCATTATGTTGAAAGAAGTCTATTGTGACTCTTGCGATATGTGGTCGGGCATATCATATTGGAAAGTTGGATTTGCCAGGGTATTACGATAGGGTAAAAGATGGGGTTCTAAAACTTCTTGGATATAACGCTGCGCATTCATGTTACCTCTGATGAAGATTAAAGGTGATCTGGAACCATAAGCTATAGCACCCCAAACCATAACTCCAACAGTTTGATGAACATGCCTTTCAACAAAAAACCGTGGATTTCTCTTTTCACCACGTCGTCTTCTACCCCTCGCTCGACCATCGTGTGGGCTAGCCTCTGGAATTTATAGTCATGTTGGCATGCTAAAAATGAGATGGTCTATGTTCTCTTGAGGAATAGCATCCAATGCCACTTTCACTTGATGCCTTAACTCTGCTAGTCGAGAGTTGCATAGTCTGCTTAGCCTTCTGCCTACCATGTTCCAGGCATGTTCTATAGGTGATAGGTCGGGAGATCTGAGAGGCCATAGAAGAAAGTTGATATCGAAAACCTCAAAACAATCCATCATCATCAAACAAGTGCTATTTTAGATTGAGAAATACAAACTTCTTCTCGTTCTTTCAGTCGCATCTCCATGGTGCAGAGACGTTCTTGCAACAACTTTAGTATACGTTGTTCTTTTGGTATAGCTTCCCAAGCATTCAAGAACTCAAAGTATTCAGAAGGCAAGGTATTTAGTACTCGATTGATAAATAGAGACTTTGGTAACTTGACTTTATCTTCTTTCCAAGGTTCGTCCTGTAATTCCACATTTTGTTCGGCTTGGAATTTTCATCAATAGGCATGATGACAGTAAGAAAGAATCATTAAAATATTGATTTGTTATAATTATATAAGATACGCAGATTCTAAAGAATTTACTCATTTTTATATTACATGTGTGATTACATTTATTTTAGTAAAAATATAAGCACTAAGTTTAACAATCCGCCATATTAGCTGAAACACCAATCAGAAGAGCGTGACGTCGTACTTTCGTAAATATTGTTGACATTGACATTGGAACGTAAACAAATATCTGGTTCGGAGTTTTTATTGATATATTCTTACATTGTGGAACCGCACACCATCGATACACATTAGGATTCATGACTATGATAACTATAATAATCGCACAAAATAAGTAAAAACAAAATAAACTTTTTTAACCACCCTCTTTTAACTTGCAAAATGTTTGAAGTTTGACGTTTTTACCACAGAATTCACAGATTACACGGGTCACTGTGTAGTATAAATGGTATTTACGAATCGATGATGTCATAGATAGACGCCATTACTATTCTAGCGTTTTGGCGTCAAATTTAAAATGCATTTTTAAAAAGTAAATTTCTCATTTAAAAACTCTTTTTTTTGCAAAAATAACATTTATTTTAGATAAAGTATATACGTGAAAACATCGTGGATCAGTTTTTAAAAATGAGTCATCATGCCTATTACATTGAGGCATTAAATAAACAGTTGAATTTCAATAAAAAAACTTTATTGCTTTTATGTGTATTACCATTTTCCATGATAAATAGTATACTTATTTTGAATGATGTAAGATATTGAAGTTCCAATTATAAATTACTCCGTAATATAAACTTGTAGATAATAAATGAGAGTATTAAATTAGTGTAATTAAATTAACCAAGGACCTATTGTTTGACCCTCCGTTTATTATTGTGTCCCTATCCGTTGCCTGTCTTGTTTATGTTTATGTAAGTCGACGGCAACTTAGCGTAAAGAGAATATCCTCGATGTTTCCTTTACCGGTTTCTCCATTATCTCCCATGTGGAAATAGGATAGGATTTTGTATATCTGAGCCAATGCTTAGTGGTTGTATTTCCTTCCCACTTGCAATATACGCTATAATAAATTACAGCATGAAAGTATTCAATTGAAAAAAGAATGTCTCTATGAAGTTTGAAAATTGTCTGTATTTTTATAGAAAAAAAACAACTACTTCCCGGATTTACGTAAAGTCTGAGTAACGTGTCAATAAAAAATGTGATGGCTATCATAAATTACCGAAAGAGTAATTAATGATAGAGAATGTCTCTATATAGTTTGAAAATTGTCTGTATTTTTATAGAAAAAAAACAACTACTTCCCGGATTTAAGTAAAGTCTGAGTAACGTGCCAATAAAAAATGTGATGGCTATCATAAATTACCGAAAGAGTAAGTAGATTAAATAAAAGGAACATTTATCATTAACCTTAATATCAACAATCAACAAAACCAGGATATCCCCCTGGAATCTCAAAAGAGTCTGCGGTAAGTTGTGCAGGATGAATCCCAAATGGATTTATCAAACTGTGATAAAACCCGTGGTGTGGTGGGACTACAACAAACTGCTGCAGCAAAGCCGTAAAGCTTGCAGAGAACTGGGTTCATGGCAAAGCTTTCTAGGTTTAATTCATCTCCATATAGTCGATAGATAATGACGGGGGAAGCACTATGGGTCCTCGAGGGGCTGGTGAAGAAGTTAAATTTCCACCAAGTCCTGCAATTGGCATCAGACACGCTCGCCAATAGGATACACACTTATAACGTCCTATTCCCAAGTAGGGAATCTATATAGGGATGGCTTGAAAACTCCACTGGTGGTGGGAGCCTGTATAGCAGAAAACCGAGAGTTGACATTTCAATAAATCTTGGTAAGTACGCCGCCATTTTCAGCAAAAATGTTTGGTTACAGTGGCTTCCACTTATGTCAAACAAGCTAGCACCCCCACATTGACTAAATTAAAAAAGTAGCCCATAATTAAGAGCTAATTAAAGGCTACTTTGTACCACAAAAATTAAAATTTGTACCACCGCGATAATCGAGAAAAATCGCCTTGAAAATGGGGGGTGCTAGGTTGAGGTCAAGGCAGCACCCCCCACTTTGATCGAATTCCAATTCAATTACATCAAAATAAAGGGCATATCAAAGGATAATGTGTACCACAAAAAGTTAATCTATATTATTATTTATAACGTCAAAAAATAAAATCGAATGCTGTAAATATAGCTGCTCTATAACTTTAGCACCCCCACTTTCTTCTATTCAAAAAATGAACACACAATATTATAAAACTCTTTGCGGTCGTATTAAATGGTGGCAGATGCGCTGAAATCTTTTATTTTTGTCATAATTATTGTAATGTGGCAATTTAATTTGTTGGCAGCTTCCAATCGTTTGTCGCCTCTTAAATACCTTTTGCCGCATATTTCACTCGATATTTCATAATTGCCAATTTTGGATATAAAACATGACTCCTTTCATAGACAAAATTTCCCCTCTCAAAGCATTACCAGCTCTTAATTATGGGCTACTTTTTTTAATTTAGTCAGTGTGGAGGTGCTAGCTTGATTGGCATCTTCCACTTTGGCAAAGAAGGGAACGGAGTTCGCGTTTATTAGCTTGGCATAGCGAAAAGCACCGCCAAGGGTATTATCTCCAGTTGGGCAGCAAGGGAAACCCTTCCGTAATGGAAGAATATTCGGGGCTCACCCAACTGAAAGCGTGCATATCTCAAACTTCGATGAAGTAAAACAGCACAGCTCTTAGAATAGATTGTTCACTGAACACTGTCGGCTGAGGAACCACCTGAAGAAGCTTCGTGTGAGTGATTCTTTGGTCTTGCGGTCTGCAGTCTTGCAGACGAATAGGCAGAGCACATTCTTCGTTACTGCCCCGCTTTAGAAATGTACAGGCTCCGATCGATCCAAAGCCAAAATCTTGGACTTAGTTAAGAAATGCAGACTGGATAGCGATTGGAACCGTTAGGAATGAGCCACAATAGGCTCAGGATGTGGTGTGAACACCCTGTATATTTTTTATATTTAATTAAATTACTATAGGTAAATATCTACGACCTAGAAGAGCATAGTAATGTGTTATGATAACATCACGTTTAATGTCATAGCGTGTCTTTAACTAAGGTCTGGTAAATAAAACAAGTAAACATATTCAATGGTCTACGGATATAAATAGATAGACGTTATCCGCGTTCAAGTTCAATATATGTTCGCTGTGTTGCTGGCTAAGCATATTTACAGTTATTTTTATAGTAATGAAGTGTTGTAATTAGTTTTGATACTAAGAAATATTATTATTATGATTTTAGTGTAACAGTGTATTTATCAACCACCAATATCAACTATCACCCAGTTAAAATATATCTCATGGCAACTTAAATACCACAAGGAGGAGGCAATAGGAGTTTGGCCATAGTGGAAGCTTGGATAAGTGCCCCCTTATATTGAACCTAATCTTAATATTATTTTTAATTAAATTTACAACATTGTGTTCTTTCAAATTTGTGTTTAAGCTACTTTTATAGTACAATGTTACAAGTTAAAGTTTGTAACAATGAACCTGTTTTTAAAAGATTTGACAAAGTTAAAAATAATTTAGTCTTAAACCATAAAAAGATGGTAAATATATTCAGTCGAGGTAAATAAAGATACATTTTTTATTCTTTCTTTAGAAAAGCTCCGACGTATATTTAGTGCTGCTTCGTCGGAAAACTTTCAAACAATGCGAAAGATTTTATAGGAACTTAAAAAATCCTTTTATATAAACTAATATTAAGAATTTTCGTATAAATTCAGAGATTTTACATCCACTTTTATTAACATTTTCTCGAGTTATTTCCGATTATTTTATAAAGAGATCTTCTCGGTCTCAAGATTGAATATAAATTTTTATTATGTTCGTCCTTCATCATTTATGTCAAATTTTATCGTAGAAAAAAGTTCGGGAGTCGAAGCCACACAATACGTTTAAGCTTTGGTGAACGTGCTCTAGAAAATGTTATTTAAATTTGCATCATTGTACAAAGAAATTGTTTTAAATTTTCAAGTTACTTTAACATTTATAACCTTTGAACGACAAACACGATTGTCTGTGTTGTTTCTATGCTAAAACAAGCACAGCTACTAAAAGTAACGAAATTTTGCATTGCTATTATCAGAGCCGTATCTAGGTACTATGGCGCCAGGGGCAATGTACAAGACAGCGCCACCTATTCGCTCTTTTACGAGGGTTGCCTCTTATATTTAGGGATTAGAGAACAAAAACATATATTAATCATCGAAAATTACTTAATTGTTTTTCAAAATATTACCTATGAAGATCTATTCACTTTTGCATGGGTTTGAACCAATTGTCGAAGCACTTTTGCCACTCTGATTGAGGTATCTCCAAAACTTGCATTCTGAATACAGCAACCGCTTCTTCAGGTAAAAAACATTAACCTCTCAGTTTGTTTCTTACGTACGGAAATAAAAATAAGTCATTCGGTGGGATCCAACGCGAACAAATGTTTTTGACCGTCAAATATTTATGCAATATTGAATGTATGCTGGTACCACTAATGCCTAAGGTTGACTCAATCTCAAGATAGGTCACATGACGATCTTGTAATATTAGTTCGCGAACAGCATCAATGGTTTTCGGAACAACTGATTTTTGACGACCTGCACGAAATTCGTCTTGGAGTGCACTACGGCCACGATTGATTTCACCATACCATCGATAAACACTGGTCCTTGATGGAGCATCATCGGCAAAAATTCAAATAAGTTCATCCACGCACTGTTGCTGAGTTAATCCATGTCGAAAGTTGTAAAAAATAATCGATTTAATTCCATTTTTGAGCCGAGATGAATCTTACTGTAAACAACACAAATGGCGCTCGTATGTCAAAACGTTCTGAGTACGTATAACCTCAAAAATGTCCAACTTAACGATAGAGCAGTCAGTTGCCATATTGCAACACCAGGGTTGCCAAATCCCAAAATATAAAAGGGAACCCTCGTACATTCTTACTATCCAAGTCATCAGCATTTAATTTTTCCACGATTTCCTTAGCAATCCCTTCACCTGTTTGTTTTTTCGCAAATAATTATAAAATAACTAGCATATTTTTTAATACTGCATATTTCCCCACGTTAGGCGCCAAATTTGGGGGTTGACTTAGAACTGAAGTTACCTTTAAAACGAAGTGTCACTCGACCCCCTTTCCATAAGAAAAAATTACATAATATGGCACCAAACTAGTATTACAAAGCTTGGGCTGTCATTTTTATCAAAAAACAGTATTTTGACTCCAGTATTAACATCCCAAATTGAGCAATAAAAGGTCTTACAATTTAAAATATAAATAGAAAAGATGCAATAAAACGCAAAGTCAAAACCACAGACTTTTATTCAAGTAATGTACATTTATTGCAACTAGTTTCGGTCTAGATCAGACCATCATCAGGCTGTGTTATGGACTTTTTCGACAATGTATATCCTATTAAACCTAATCATGTCTATCTTGACATGTTTCAATAGATATTAAACCAAAAAAGACTTTTCACAATGAAATTCTTAAATCTCCCTTTCACTACTGGACTATTCGTCCTGAGATTTTACCGGACTTCGAAAAAACTTTGACTAGGGATCTTTCCTACTTCCTTTTCTGTCGCCTATATACTATCTTTTCCTACACCCTGAATATTCCCACCCTAATATTAAACATTCAACCTCAAATCCCTTCCCACTCTTGGTTTTTTATTCCATCTAGTGGGATATATTCCCTCCTTCCCTTCGACTCCTTAACTCCTACCCTACTTATGGGTTTTTACTCCATCAAGTAGGAAATATCAAATTCCTCTATTTTTTGTTTTCTTACTCCATCTAGTAGAATTCCCCCTTAAAATCCCCCATATTTCATTAATTATTGATAACTTAATAAAATTTTTTTTTGAAACCACACAAAATATTCAAATCCACTTCTTTCAATATCAATGAAATGCAATATTACAATCTTCATCTACCTACGTTGTTTCAATACCCTCAATTTCTACTCTTGTGACTCTGGTAAGTACTTGTTTGTCAATTTTCCATTACTTAGCATGTTCATGTATCCACAATGTATTAATTTTACTTTATCGTTGTTTGATCTATTTAAGATGTAACTCTTTCATATATTAGTATTATATTTATATACATATACATAAGATTTGCTTATTGTAATCCAAAAGAAAGTAAAAAAATTGATATTCCTATGATTTGAAAAAACTGCTGTTCTGTTGACACATTCTCATTTATACTAAAATTATTATCTTTGGTATTACTGTTTGACCTGTTTAATATTATTTTCTACTACTGTTAACTTTTTTTCATTTCTTGCTTACCATTTTATTGTGTTCTTTACAGCCTGATGATGGGCTGATCTAGACCGAAACTAGTTGCAATAATTGTGGTTTTGATTTTGCGATTTATTGGATCTTTTCTATTCGATTCAAAGAAGGAATTATCGGGGAAAAACCCCGATCACTTCATTTTGATCAAACTTGGGAAATGCCCCAAGATGATATGCCAAAGAAATTCAACTTTGTGAGAAAATTCATCACAAGGTTGAGTAATAAATCTAAATGGGACGAAGACACCATACAGAATTTAAATCAGAATACCATAAAGTGGTATACGGACGGTTCCAAGCTAGACGAGGGAACTGGGATAGGAGTTTTTGGACCGAGAGCCAAATACTCAGAAAGCTTGGGCACATACCCGAGAATCTTTCAAGCAGAAGTCCGCGCCATCGAAAGATGTGTGAAATTCAATATTGGAAGAAACTACCGCAGACAAGAGATTGTGATCATGTCGGATAATCAAGCAGCCATCAAAGCGCTGAGCTCAAATATAATCAGTTGGAAGATGGTTTGGGAATGCCTAGGCAAACTAAATGAACTGGGCCAGAAGAACACTGTCACCCTCCTATGGGTCCCGGGACACATAGGAATAGAGGGGAACGAAACAGCAGATAAGCTGACAAAAAAGGAGCTGAAACCCCACATTTGGGATCAGAACCATCTTGTGGGATCAGCAGTAGAGTAATCTTAGGAAAACTAAGGGAAGAAATGGAGAAGGAAAAATCCAAGTACTGGAATCAGCTGGAAGGGCTGAGGCAATCTAAGATACTACTGGGGAACTATGACCAGAAGAGATCTCTTAGCTGCCTCAACCTCAGTAAAAAAAGGCTCCGAATTTTAACGGGAATATTAACCGGGCATTGCCGGTTAAGAAGCCACATGAAGAAACTAGGGTTAGCAGATGAAGCAAAGTGCAGATTCTGTGAGGAAGAGGATGAAACCTCAATACACATACTCGCAGAATGCCCTGCCTTGCAAAATTCTAGGGCTAGATACCTAGGAGCACATGGAATAGAGGAAGGGGATCTACCTGACTTGAAGCCCGACGATGTCCTAAACTTCCTCAGGAAAATAGGACTCGATGAGCTGCTATAAATCTGAGAAAATATCAGAACATGGCAAGTAAGGGGGGACACAATAGATCCTATAGGTCGCAGTGTAATTATCACCCCTAACTTATACATACATACATACATACATTCGATTTAACCACATTTGAGATGGATGATCTATCTAATTTAAAATATAAATGGTGGGCGACAAACTTTTGGCCCTCACTGTATAATGAAAACTTTACTCCTGGCGAATTTTATAGAAACAAAAAGATGCAAATTATGCCGTTTCAAAATGGGACGGTATTTTAAAATTAATTACAGTTATTCAACTTAAACAACTTGTGAAAGAATAATTAAGGACACATTGGAACACTTTAAAGTTTTGTATTATAGGTTTCTGCAATTTTTTCCTTGTTTAGTAAACGGTAGTGGCAGTTCGCTTTTTGTCATTATTTATCCATTACAATAAATGTCAAAAGGAAAACCTCATGCGTTATTTTCTTTCTCTAAGGTGAAATTCGTTATTTTTATTTATGTACTTTGAGCTATTAACTGTCGACACTCGGAAAGGAAAATGAAATATGTTGCTAGGAATTATTTAAAGAGATCGTACATGAGGTACGATGAAATATTGACAAATATCAAACGTAAAGTCGACGGGATAAAGCCCCGGTTCATTCGAAAACAACCAAAAAAATTCATCGTCGAAACAAAATACAGTGTGGGAAAGCCAAATGAAATAAATTTATGATTTCGGTTACTGTAGGTACATATTTATAGAAAATCGTGAAAACCGTCAAATTTAAGTCAACAATTGACATTATTTAAAGTGCAAATTTAATCCCTGTAAGTTACAACTTCCAATTTTTTAAATGGGAAGTATGGGATTGTAATATATCGTTTGAGCTATTCATTCTCTATCCAACAATGTTATTGTTTTTAAATTTATTTTTTCCATACTGAGTCCGGGAACTTTACGGTACACTTGTACTTTACAGTACTCTTCAATTCTCCCAATGTTGTTTGAAATAATAAGTGAATCAACATAAACTAAGCTTTTATTCTAGTTTTTGAAGATTGACATTAATTGTACAACTGCTGTTGCCAGAGGTATGTATTAATGGAGTTGTTGATGGATTTATAGTGTTTTCTGTAATCGCGGAAGACATGTGGCTGTGATGTAGCACTTCAACAAAAGTTTCGTCCCTTTGGATCATTCTTGCAATCTTGTTTTTGCCTTCAATCGATTCTTCTATATACTTTCCTGCAACTGAAGAACTCTTCCATCCACCGTGCTATTTTAGAAATTTAAGGTCAGCTCCAGCATTGGCCAACAACGTTGAGGATGTCCTCCTGAAGCAATGACCTGTATACTTTTCTGGTTGGTCTAGTTTTAAGAACTCAGCTATTTTCTTAGGTGCACCGCCAACAGTATGTATACCAGCTCTTTGAGACATTTTCCTTGTCTATAACCCACCAAAACAGCTTTCAGGGAAACGTGTTGCCGTAAATTCATGTACATTCTAAATACAACCAAATAGTAAACCTTATCACTGTTAATCACAGTGAAAGCTCGTCGAATATGCGTTTTTGTCTGGTTAATCTTAACTACTAGCTGAGTACCCGTATCATCCACATCACTAACTTCTAAATTATAGATATCTTCCCTTCGGCAACCTCCATGTAATGCTATCACTTTGAGTAATAGATATTCTTATCTGGAGCGTCCCTCATGAAGCTTTCAATTTGTTCTTTTGTCAGCACCTTCGACTGGTTTGGCTGATGGTCTACATTTTGATTTTTCAAAAAAGCTAATAACTTTGGGAAACTTGATATGTTAACATTGTCATTAATCATAATCATTGATTTTACCATCGTGTATTTGGACCATAATGAAGAAAGGTTGAATGTTTTTGACTGAAAATTGAAACTGTTGAAAAGAATATTCTTTAAAAAAACTGTTCTTACCACATCCAAAAAGTAAGCCAACATCACATTTTTATCAGCACTATTTTTCAAATTGTGTAGTTCACGCACGTTGCAAAACAGCGCATATTCTTTTTCATATCTTTTCGCAGACTTAAGTGGAATTATTTGCCCTATCTCTTCTGCAGTTTTCTCAGCAATTTCATCTAATTTCAATAATAAGTCACTTCCCGGACTTCTAACGTAAATAACTATTTCATGACGAAATGTCAATCTTGCTACTTATTTTAAGAACTTTGCAACCACCATAACATGGCAGTCACCTATATGCGGTGAAATGTTTTTGTAATTTTCAATAAATATGTACAGTAATCGAAAAAATTATTCCATTTACCTTTTCCACACTGTATTTTTCTCTTCGAACTCTGTTTTTTTATTGTTTTCATCTTACTATAAAATGAAAGTAGTCCCATCACATCTATGTTGATTACATTTCTAGAAACGGATGAGAAAAATAAGTCAAATACGATTGAGTATCAGCTGTTTCTAAACTGTTAGTGCCAGGTCACAGCTTCCTCAATTTTGCTATCTAGTCCGTAAATAGATAATAATAGACAATACTTTTAGAAATTAGTAATAATAATAATTACTAATCATTCTGACAACGTCTTGTTAACAAGCAACCTTGAAGACATACAACACCTTTTAGAAAAATTAAGTGATTGATGTAATGAATACGGGCTACAAATTAACTTGAAGAAGACCAAGTTAGTGGTGGTTACAAAATTCCCACAAAATTGGAATAATGCGAAATTGACGGTGGCAAACACCACGTGTCTACATTTACATATCTAGGAACTTGGATAAAACGAGCAGGTGACCAAACAAAAGAAATAAAAACGAGTGTAGAGATGGCCAGGTCAACATTAGTAAATATGAAGATGAGGATGCTGCGTTGTTACGTTTTTTCTATGCTTTTGTATGGGGTTGAAACATGGATCCTCAAGAAAAACCACATCGACCAACTACAAGCATTCGAAATTGGGTGTTACCGTAGAATGTGGCGTATTGGACCCTGGATCGATAGAGTTACTAATGTCGACGTGCTGAACCGGATGCAGAAGAAATAATAACATATAAGAAATTTTGCTTCCGGAAGGTTTAATAAAGTCCGGTTTGGAAGACGTATTTGGAAAGACTAAGAAGAGGGGTGATAAAGTAAGGACTAAGTGTGATATTTTTGTTTGCCATACATTATTTTCCAAAATTATCGCATTAAGAACAATAAACAACTAAAAGGTTGAATTAACTTTCACTATTTATTCAACCTTTTAGTTGTTTATTGTTCTTAATAAGATGGACTTTCACGTTAATGGTTGGTGCAATAAATTTCAAAATTTTCGTATTAAATATTTGTTATATGTGAGTAGTTTTTCTGTAGATTAGGTGGGATGTTAATAACGTAACTACGATTTAAGTTGTATGAAGTGTATGAACATTTCTAAATTATAATGACACATTTGATGCATTAGGGTTTTTAAAGTTTAATTATTTAAGTGATATTATAAGACACTGTAACTTTTCAAGTTTAAAAAGTCTTGGAATTATGTTAGTTGGACTTTTTAGATACAAGATCTAACACTTGACTTTTTTCTAATTAATAAAGTGGTATATAAGTAACTTTAACAGTGTGATTAATCTAAACTTTGGAATCTATTTAACTTAATGTTTTTGCAAGATAACCTATACCTGAAAATTCACCTGAAATATGCAAGATACCGTGAAAAAGAAATTCCAAATTAACAAGGTAATTTATAAAAAATTTATAAAAATACTCGTTCTTTAATTAATACATTTCTACAATATACGAATCTCTAGTAATACCGAATTTTATTTACACGGAAAACAGTCGTTCCAACCAACTTCTTTTATGTTATTTTTTAAGGACTTACCGTGGCTTTGTGGAAATATATTAGTATTGGAATCTGTCAGTCATCGTTTCGAAGGAGACTCATAAAAATTTTATTTGCCCTCTTTAAATAAACTCCATTTCCGAGGCACATTTTGTCATATTCTCTGTGAAACATTTGGTTCCAAATATTAAAATCATTTGAACATTAAAACAACGATCCAGTATTAAGAATATTTTATGTAAAAAGCAGCATAAATGTCAATTGGGTATATATTTCGTATACTTCACCTTCCAATATAAGTTACAGTATGTATTTAGTTACTAATTTCAAATAATCACACGGTTTTTCTTACAGTTATTCGATATATAATTTAAAAATATATTTGTTATAGGAAACTTGAGATAGCGGAGTTATAAAATATTCGTTATGAGAAAAATATCTCTCGATGAAACAGTAGCAATACGAAGGTTTAATAAACCACCACAGTAAAACGAACTTCGTTCAAATATTGCGAATTTTACGTCATTTTTGAGAGGGAGTTAGATTGAAAGTAGATCAAGAAGTTTCACACTTAATGGTATTGGCTTATCAAGTGGAATAAACAATCTGGTTTAATCCCATTGTGTAAAAACTCATCAAGTAAAAGATGCAAATTTGCTAAGGGGTCCGACTTGAATTATATTTTGAATAATATAGAAAGTATACAAGTAATTTAATTAAATGTAAATTCTATGCTATATTTAGTTAAGTGTCGCTTAATTTATGATAAGCATTCTCGGGTTTAAAAACATTGCAGATATGTGGAATTTCATATTTTTCTAACCAATACCCTTATATCTACAAAAGTAGATTGGAAACCCTTGTACGTAAGCTAGCATTAGTAAAACCTAAAGCAAATTGCCCTAATGGTGCTCGTAGGTAGGCCTTAGGGGTCAACCCAGGCAAAACAATTTTGATACCGTTCACCAAGAGATGCAGATACTCTCTAACAGCTCCAACAATGAACAATATCGAACTAAAATTTTCCAAAGAGATAAAATATCTAGAAGGAATCTTAGATCAAAAACTAACTTGGAACAATCATTTAGAAAAAGCTTGATCAAAGCCGTAGTGGCGAGGTAGACCTGTCGCAGGACTTTAGGGAAGACTTGGGGCTTATTCATACCAAACAATGGTCACCCTTGCTTCATTAGTGTCAAAAATTAAGCAATCAACAGCATGTGCTGTGCCAGAAAGTGCAACGTCTGGCTTGTCTTACGACTGCAACAGATACAGAACTTAAAACCTGGTGGATCCTGGAAAAATTTTCACTAGCATCAGTTAGGTTTGACTTCCTGGGATCAGTAGCTACTATCCTGCAAGCTGAAGTGGTTGCCATCAATACATGCTCGGAAATCATCCTGAACGAGACAGTCCCTGACAGGACTGTCAGGATCAGAAGTAATAGCCAAGCAGCTCTCAAAGCAATAGACAGCTTACACACTGCGTCACAAATAGTGAAGCTGAACTGGCACAACGGCACAAGGTTATCCTTGAATGGGTATCAGGACACACAGTGATCTTTGGAAATGAAAAAGCTGACCTCCTAGCCGAGGAAGCTTCAGAAGGAACCCTGATCGGACCTCTCCCCACATGTGGGGTCTCATACCGACATGTAAACGGAATACTAGAGGAACGGATAAGGGAACAACATAAGAAACTCTGGATGGAACTGCCTGGACTCAGGTAATCCAGATTATTCATAACAGGTCAATCCAGTAAGAAAACTACAGAACTATTCAGCCTAAGTAGAACCCAACTAAGAAATGCAGTGGGACTGCTTACAGGAGACTACCATTTCCGAAAACACATGAACATAATGGGACTTGCCGAGGATCCGTTATGCAGAAAATGTGGTGAGGAAGATGAAACCTCTCTTCACGTAATATATCACTGTTTAAGCCGTAAGTGGCTCAGACAGAGACACTTTGGCATTCATGGCGAATATCAGGGACATTCTAGAATACATGAAGGAAGCGACCCTGGTATGATCACGTCAGGGGGGAACAATGAGTACATGCACGAAACGCACCCCAGAAGAATAGATTAGAGAATAGGTTTAATTTTGAGACGCCGTTTGAAGTGGTTATAGGAAGCCGAGCCTGAGTGGACGAGGGTGTGGTACACAGATGGGTCCAAGATAGACGAAAGGTTTGGAGTGGGAGTAATGGGACCCAATTTTCCGTTATCCGAATTCTTTGGTAACGCCCATCTTTCAGGAGGAGATATATGCTATTTAGTGTCCAGGAGTGTTTCTGTAGAGGCACAAACAAGCTCACACATCTATAATCCAACAGTCAAGCAGCTTTAAAGACTCTGTGTCAAAGCTAGTGTGGAAATGTAAACAGTCCCTTAAGAAACTGGCAACAACGACAAGGTCAGCTTGATGTGGGTGCCAGGTTACAGAGGGGTAGAAGGTAATGAGGAAGCTGATAGACTCGCAGAAGAAGAAGCTAATATACCAACAAGGAACTCTCATTGTAACAGTACCTGTTAACATTTTAAGCACCTGGTATTCTAAATATTAAATTCAATTAGTACCGCTAGCTCCATCTTTCCTAAAAATTTTTAATAATAAAATAATGAATACGGTCTTTATAATTATAATTGGAAGTTCAAAGTAGCTACGCTACGAGGTGTACTAATGAGTTGCCATTATCGAGTTCAAGAGGTTTTAATAATTATTCCCAGTCTCATTTCTTCTATTGGTTTACTGTCATATACAGAAAGTTGGAATATAATACAGTAAACAAGAAGCAACTCTTTAATTTGAAGATTCAATAAACTTGAACAGCTTGTAAACGTTAAGCTCTCGTATGCACATTTTTAACTGGATCATCTCTACAACTGGGGCAGATCATCCCTCCACTCGTGATCTTCCATAATCATTTGGAACCAATAGACAGTGCCGTAGCGACCCCAAGGTGCGGCGAAGGATCGTTCACTATAGTTAACAGATAAGTTTATTGTGGTATATCAAGTTTACTGTTCCCATATTTTTTCTCTTTTATTTCCGTTTATATCTATCGATATCGTCAACTGTATTAGAATAAGTATTTTTAAAGAACTGTTTGCGGATTATTTTTTTGTAACGTATTCTCAACTTCATTCATTTTAGCACCAATGAAATCTATTTATCTTTTATCTGTTGGTACATTTTCATTTTTTTTTACTTCATAGACAGTTTTTTCTGACATCTTTCTGTCATCTTATGATACTTATTTAAATAACTCAGCTTAAGACAACTTTCTTCAGTAGTATCATAAAAAATAAAAATATTTCAGTGGCGCCCTTATAATTTCTTAAAGAAACAAATATTGTATTATAGTCAGAGCTAATGAACTTACTCATCCCTAGCCGAGGTATTTAACTATCATAATTTTTGCTGTGATAAACATTTATAAATTTTATTAATTATTGAAATATCTTTTACAACTAATTAAAGACGAAATTAAGATTAATGGTTGTTTTATTGTAAATTACATTTTTTCTTTTGGTATATTGTTATATTTTTTTTAAGTTTACTTAATATTTTTATAATTTCACCATCAACATGTAAATCATATTACAAATTGACGTCCAACGTAATAATATGGTTACATCATCTTGGGAAAAGGATCGACTACGATCTCACTGGATGAAAACGTCAAGACTAAAGCAAGCTAAAACATTGGTTTGGTAGGTATATTGCCTGAAAGAGCAGAATGCCTTCCCGAAATGAGCAGTAACAAAATTATACATCCAGCAAACTTTTTTCCGCCTACCTTACCGTAAAACCAATCATAAGAACACAAAAAATAGGGCGGAGATTATTGCTTATCAACCCAAACAAAATTCTATTATAAAGCACAATAATCTAAAGCAAGAAAAGTGTATTCGATTGTTTAAAAGAGCGTCCGATTTTGGATACCTCATGATGAAGGTGACATAATAGTATCAATTCCAAAATACGAACATGTTCCATTACAGCGCAGTGGTATACTTGCTTGCCTCTCACGCAGACGGCTGGGATCTATTCTCAACCACAATATACCAATACACCTCACAAAATTTTGAGTTGAAAAAAAAAAGTTGAGAACAATTTTTGTTTGTCAATTGATACCCAAGTTGCTCTTCAGACGTATAGACAAACTTTAAATTGTTTTGTACGTAAAATTTGGCATGGAGTTAAGGAAGGAGTTTATTGAGGAGTGTAAGTGCTGCCTCGATAAACTAGAGGCAAGGTATCGAACAGGAAATATCAGGGGATCATGTTTTAGCCCTTTCTCTCTTGATTATCATGACATTGGTTTTGTTCGTGTTAAACCTTATCTTTGACTAATGTTTGCGACGCTTGTGTTGTAAGCTTTCTATAAACTATCAGCAACCAGTTACAGTGTCATAGCGTATCTGATATTCAAAACTCTTTATCTAGAGCTTCTTCAAATAACTCCTCTGAATACACGTTGAACAAGATGGGTAAGAACACACATCCCTGTCGTATCCCTATGTATCTTTATTTCTTCTGTTTCATCATCCTCCACTAGCACAACAGCTGTTTGACACTAGTATAAGTATCGCCATCTTCAGATCTCGATCATCCAGATACCAAATAATAAGCCTTTCATGCTGGACCTTGTCGAATGCCCTCTGATAGTCTACGAAGCAGTAAGACTATATTGAAGCTGTAGAATAGAACGGTCATCCTGTGAAGTAATTTTTTGACGTGAGACTAACATGGCTTAGAAAAAAGGCACTGTAATATTGTATTTGAAAATATTACAAATTAAGTATGTTGCTCAATCGAAATAGGTGAAAATAAAGTACAAGTAACAAACAATAAAAACTATATTGCGACAACAAAGATGCAACTAGGTCAATTACCGAAACCAGTGGCAACAGTTTACAAAACGAATGGTATAAGAACATTTAAATAAATTACCCACAACCGAGCGAAGCAAAGTTATTAGCAGTTTAAAAGATCGGCTTTCCGCAACAATAACTACGTTTATGTTCCACTACTTTATTCATGAATAAGTTCTCGTTGAGAATTTTGTTAAGTTTCTGCATTCGAGGCCTTCTTTTAAAGTGCGCTTAAAGAGTTTTAATTATAAATATAATGCGAATTTTACGGCCTAAATAACAACAATAACTTTGATGACAGTTAATAAAACCAACTACACAAAGGCGTCAAAATCACAATTCTTGACTAGTGAAATTTCTAGTTGTTGAGATTAAAATGAGCAAAAGTCTTTAAGAACAATGGTATGATCCAACAATACCGATCGAAAAACTAAATGTATAAAACAAGAAGTCATATCTGAGATTTAAAATATTTAATCTTATTCAAAGAAACAGTAAAAAATATAAGAAAATCAGGCAACACTGACGAAAAAAGAAACAGAGGATTACATAACGAGACTGCTTATGAAAAAGAGTTTTATTTTAAACATTATTCTACAATCAAATTTCAATATACTGTTGATAGGTTAGTTTGGAAACACGTAGAGGTCTTCTACGATACAAATTTACCGCATTTAACCTTCGTGTATTATTATTAATTATCTTAATGATGTATGTAAAAAAATAAAAGCCTATAGTATTTTTTCTTTAATGTTTTGGAAACTATCAACTTTAGTTGAAGATATTCCATACCAAAATTTATAATTATTGATGTTTTTTTCTATTTTTCATTCGTTATTGCCTGGAATAATTGCGTTACACGGAGTTATGCAGAGGATTTGTAAAATGCGATTATCTCGAAAACTGTTCAGTTTTGAAGTAATTAACAAGTACACCTTTTTTTGTTGAAATATCGTATCTTTCATATTTTATTAGAAAAATATTGTTAAGTCAAAGAGCAAAAAAGTTAAGTGCAAATGTATGTCAAATATGTGGCATATGTGGCGTCCTCTATGAGATACATCAAAATTATGCATCAAATTATAATTCCTCATACTCAAAACCTCTACTTATAAATTTTTGTAAATAAATCTCCATAAACATGAAAGTTATGGCGAAAAATTAAATTTTAAATTTCAACTTTACCACCCTGTATCTTTATTAATATTAACATTTTATTAAAGTAAGTTGGGTTAAATCGTAATATTTTAGAGTGTAGAATCTACTGTTTCTTTTTGTACAATTACTTAAGGACCACCCTGTATAAGCGATTTGCGGCGCGAAGGAGTCAGTTTTAATTTAACAGTCTTAGGGAGCGCGAAAGCAAGCAAAGGGTAAAATAAGTCTATATTAATTAAGTAGAAATTAGATGTGTATATAAATTAATTAATTTAAATTTGGATTTTAGTAAATAAATAAATAGTAGTTATCCATAGTGTGTATAACTTATCCCACCTAATATTTATAATGTATCTTTTTAAACTTTTTAGTAGTATGTTGGCCGGTTTTAAAGCCAAGCTGGAGATTTTAAGGTTTTTACCTTTCGTTTTTTTTTAACGAAATTTATCTTTGATATTAAAAACCAAATACAATATTGGAAGTCCATCTTACTAAGAATAATAAAAAACTCTTGGTTTTAACTCAACTTCCAAGTTTAATTGAAAAAATTATATAAATATTTGTTTAAATCCCGTATAACTAAATAAAGCATAAACAATCTCTTTGAAGCGGAGGTATAAAACTTTTTATTAGTAACAAAAATTAAAATTTTTCCTTCTACTTATTTTACATTAAACTCTGCTGCATGCAAATTTCATGCAACTCCATTTTGACGTGAAAGCTTGACCTTTCCCACAAGTTATTCACATCAGTTCACCGTTTTGTTTATACAAGTTTACCAACAACGCATGAATGCAAGGCATTGCGCAAACATTTCAGGAATTATTGGTGTTGAAATAAACTTCCACATGTACGTGTTCGATATATTTTCTGTTAAAGGAATCGTAATACAAAATACAAAACCTTTGTGGATGAGAATTGACGGATTAAGGCACTAAAATGCTATGCATTCACATCCGTTTTGTTGTAACAAATATTATCAGAAAGAATGTCTTGTTATGAATAAAATTAAAATCCTTTTACTTCCCGAAAATTGGTTTAGTTGGACTTTGGATATATGTACAGTATGGTTTCATATATCCAAGATTCTTTAAATTAAAAATTAAATAAATACCGTTTCAATGAATTTTTAAAGCTCAATGTGTTTATTTTTGTCAGTAATTCTTCATTATCTGTCTTTGTCATTCTTTTCGTTCCTCTTTCCATAGTTTTCCTACTGTCCTTCTTTTTTCTTCAAACCCAATGAATTCCTGTACCTTATCTTTTAAGGTTGTTATCAAAGAACTTGAATATTTCCTTGTTTAGTCTATCACCTTTCATTATTTTCAAATGTACCTAAAAACTTAATCTTCTTCATTCTTCATGAAGTCTTGGGCTCGAGTTAATGCAGACCAAATTTATTGATCCTTATTCTCTCGAGCTCTCGGCAGTTACACAAGATATGCTCCCCCGTTTCATCCTCAGCCTGATAGAATCTGCAGTCCGCACTCTGCTAGTCCAATTGTTTTCATATGCTGAGAGGATTTTCCATCAATGGTCCTTCCTTAGATAGATAGATGTTTAAGAGGTGGCCAGAAGCCTATTCCACTTCGACCTTTTCAGATCTATTGTGGTCCTCGAATAACTAGATTACATCCTCCAGTCCGACTCTCTCAACGAAGTCTATAACCTTTGAGACTGTAACCTTCATGTAGTCCCTTGCCAATGGATATTCTTCTCCTAAAGTAAGGAACCGCATATTTACCAGTCCATCGCACTGACATAAGATGTGCTCTGGTGTTTCCTCTTCTAGGTGACAGCATCTGCACAGATCTGTCTCTGTCAACCCCATCAGCTTAAGATGCCTGTTTAGCTTACAGTACCCCGTCAATAGACTTACTACAGTTTTGACCGTTTTCCTGTCTTTACTCAATAAGTCTGACGTAAACTTTTGCGAATGTTCCATTATGAATTGTTTCGCTTTCCTTTGTCCTGGTGAATTCCACCACCATTCCCGTGATTTTGTGCCACCCATGTTTTCATGACCGTTTTTATTATATTTTTTGCAATGCCGCAGAAAGGTTCCGGTTCAATAAAAGGCATTGATGAGCCTAGTTTAGCCATTTCATCTGCCTTTTAGGCCCCTATAACTTGGTACCCAAGCTACCGTAACCTTGCTACGATCCCCCAGAGTATTCAGAGCATGCACACAGTCCCATACTAGCCTAGAATTGACCTCTACAGAATCTAGTGCCCTTAGTACCGCCTGACTGTCTGTGAAGATGGCTATTGAACGGTACGTCCTATCCAGCCTTTTAATTTCTTCTACACAGTAGTGAATTGCCGTAATTTCTGCTTGAAAAATCCTGGCATTTTGGGGTAGACTTACTGGGAATGTTATCCCTTGTTTCCTTCCGACTACGCCGGCTCCCACGCCATACGGCGTCTTTGAGCCGTCCGTGTACCAGGTTGACTTCGCCTCTACGGGTACACCTTTTTCCTAGTCTTCCCTACCTGGTATAACTATTTTAAATTTATTGGCAAAGCTATATCTCGTGACTGTTGCGTCAATGGGTTGCCCCAAAATGTTATCCGCTTTTAGTTCCTCGATTAGCTTACCATTATCAGCCCCATGCGATTGGCTTATGTGCTGCTGATTATGTATTAATCTGTGCATGGCTGCTCTCGCTTCGCCCTGTATATATGAGTGTAGCGGTGGAATGTTTAACAAGGCTTCCAGTGCAGCTAAAGGAGTAGTTTTTATGGCCCCCGTAACGCACAGGCCTATCAAGAATTTTCTCAAGTGCTTTCAACAGAAATGAATTGAGTTGAGACAAATAGGCCGGTAGGATTTAGGCGCCATCCTTTCGTCTACCTCTTGTTATCGGTACCCAATGAACTTTCCAAATTTTGGAAATCGTCAATGCGTCACGTAGAAACCAAGAGGCTTCAGTGATCAGTCTTAATGTCTTGTTTTGTATTGTCTTTAGTCTGTGAAATTGAATATTGGCTGTCTGTCCCCAAACTGACGATGCGTACGTAATTTGTGATAGTATGCATGTTTTGTACAGTGTCAGTTTGTGTTGTAGATTCTTTGGAAATGTTTAACTTCTTATTTCCATTCTACAATCAAATCTTTTAATATAAAGTCGACATTTGGTCGATTCTATATATGCATCTGTCGTTTTCTGAAAATGCTTGGGGAATTTCCAAGAGCCCAATAAAATCGCTGCATCATCCGCAAATGTAAAGACATTCGGGAAGGTCTATCTTGTACAAATTGTATAGAATTGGAGAGAGAACAGAACCTTGAGGAACTCCACCTTCAATTCTCTTTATCGCTGAAATGGAAGACTTGACTTTTACATTTATTATCAAATTTAATAACTAAAACCTGATATTATTGGTAAAATGCAATAGTGGTCGAGGCATATTAAACAAATAATAATTTCATTAAATTTTTTATATTATCCCCTACTTTTTGGAAGTCCATCTTATTAAGAATAATAAAAAAACTCTGACAATGCTAATTCTAACGAAACGGCTGTCACTGAGGTTAAAAAAGTGATTTTTTAAATAAATAGAGGAACTTTTGTTAAAACGAAGAGTTTTTTATTATTCTTAATAATGTTTTCCTTGTTTAACCATATTAATTTTATTTTTTCCATCCACCTCAGTGTTGGTTGCATAACATAAAGTTTACGATGTTGATTTAGTGGATTTTCAATAATTAATTCGTTTATTTTTATACGAGATCATAAAATAGAATATTAAGTGTTACCTAACGTACTTTACTGTGTGTATATGAATCAGCCGAGGTTAAAACCGCTTGGAGAAAAGTATACGTAAACTTATAATTGAAGTAGTTCTATCTAATAAAAATTGTTTGTTGGTTATATTGAATGGACGGTAGTCATATAATTTCCCAGTAATATTTTGAATAAATTGCTTCTTTGAAATATGCGAAAAACTAATTTAACTTTTAAGTGGAACGATTGGCGTTCAATAGAGCTACGGCGTCGCGACGGTGTGCAACTCCGGGCACGATCATTAAAAACGTATATTATGGACCATGGTACGTCGTTTTTTTAATACCGTTTAATGATTTTAAAACCTGCCCCGTGTATTTTTTATTAAAGCGATTTCAACTGATGGAATAAATAATGGGCGCCGGTGTTTTGGTGTCAATAAAAGTAACAAATTTTCCAACAGTAACCGAAATATTAAAGTTGATTGCGACATTTTCCAATAAATAAACAGCAAGGTGATTTAAATTAGATTTATTGGTTATCATTAAAATAATAACGATTTAAATGGTAAGCTTTTAATCAATTTTCTTAAATGAGTTTTATCAAAAGTATCCCACGCTGCTTCTATTAAAAGCAATTTCCAATAATAGAATCCAGGATAATCCCTTAGCCCCATATATAAAAAGGGAGACAGATAAATTACAGAGGAATTAGTGTTACTAGCTCACTGGGACAGTCGTATGGTCGTCAACAAATAATTGAAAAACGAGCAGCTCGATACCTCGTCAACCATCTAGTTTCCATAGACCTGGAGAAGCACTACGATACAATATTCTTAAAACTGTTGTTCAATGTTCTGACGAAGACCAACCTTAGCAAATACATAAGAGCAGTCCTCAATGCATGATTAACTCTTTCGGAGACATTCACAGTAACGAAGAGTTTGAACCAAGGATGTTGCCTTTCTCCTACTTTATTTAAAATATTACATCCAAGAAGTACAATATAAGTGGAGACAGAAGTGCGCAGGAATAGGACTGAAGATTAACGATCATGATTTGACAACTCTGTTCTTCGCAGATGATCAGGTGATAACGGCAAGCTGATGTGAAGAAGATGCAGATTATATGCTCAGGAAACTCAGAGAGGAGTACGAAAAATGGGGAATGAGCATGAACATATAGTCTATATAGAAAGGACAAGGAGTAATAAATCATTCATTTAAGTAGATTTCATAGAAGTACCAAAATATATTTTAAGAGGGTATGCCGTGTTGATGCAAGTGTTGATGATATTGTGGAATTAACGGCTACTATATGTTGTGTGTTGCTAAATCAACAATTTATAGATTACTAAAAAAAAGCAAGAATGGAACTCTTCAATCCCCTAAAACTCCTTCAGGCCGAAAACCAATTGAGATCGATGAGTCATTAAAACAAAGACTAAGGCGTAAAGTCCATGGATTTTACTTACGAAAGGAAATTCCAACACTTGACAAAATTATGACATCGGTGCAAGAAGATACGGACTATACAAAATTCTCCAGAATGACATTATGCAAACTTTTGAAAGATTTGGGTTTCAGATATACAAAACATAATAGAAAATCTCTCTTGATAGATAAACCGGAAATAGTTTTTTGGAGAAGAGACTATTTAAGAAGCATTCGACATGCCAGAGAACAAAATTTGAAAATCTTCTACTTAGACGAAACATGGATAAATGCTGGATATACAGTTTCCAAATCTTGGCAAGATGAAAACATTAAAAGCGGAAGGCAGGCATTCGTGGAAGGTTTGTCGTTAGGTTTGCAGCCACCATCTGGAAAAGGAAAAAGACTTATCATTGTCCATGTTGGAAATTCTGAAGGTTTTGTTGATGGTGAATTATTAACTTTTATTTCAAAACGCACGGGTACTATCACGAAGATATGAATGGGGATGTCTTCGAGGAATGGTTTGTTCAAATGTTGGATCTGATTCCAAAAGGGGCTGTTATTGTTATGTACAACGCAAGTTACCATTCACGGTTACGAGAAGCATTGCCCACAAGTCGTTGGCGTAAAGCAGAGCTTTTGGAGTGGCTAATTTCGAAAAATATTAAGTTTCCAAAAGATTCACTTAGGAAAGAACTTTACACAATTGCAAAAATGAACAAGAATAAATACAAAACCTATATTGTAGAAGAAATGGCTTCTTCTCGTGGTATAGCAGTTCTTCGACTTCCCCCTTATCATTGTGAACTTAATCCCATAGAATTATTATGGGCTCAGGTAAAGGTGGAAGTTGGAAAAAAAATACTACTTTTAAAATAAACGATGTTGTGAAATTGTTTGAGAGTGCTGTAAGTCATGTTAGTAAGGAAAATTGGACAAACTGTATCGAGCATGTTATCAAAGTAGAGGCAAATATGTGGAAAATTGACAATATTTGTGATGATTTAATCGACACTATTATTATTAATGTCAACAACGATTCTTTCTCTTCCGAGTCGGATATAGAATAAAATGTAAGTAATAAATGTATTCCAATAATTATTTCTTTTCATTTTTTATTATATTATAATTTAAAACGTATTTTTTTACCAAAATACACACCACTGAATTGCGTTATTGCTTATCTGCTAATCCTTTAACAATGAAGAAACCCTAAACTTTGCTACAACTGAAACAAATACGGGGTCGATCTACCTGGTTTTTAGATTTGCGGAAGAAATGTAATTTAAAGTAAGAGATTTATCAAAGATTTCATGGTGCTCCCTGTAAAGGTTTTGCATACTTAATTAGGGTTTATTACTCCTCGTACTTTTTGCACAGACTATAGCAAAAACATAATACGTGTGTATAGGTAACAAAGACGAAGACCCAGATTTGGAATTAAGAGAAATAAAAAGATGCTACGAATACAAATATTTAGGTAGTAACATTACTAGTAAAGGAACAGCAGAACACGATATCGAATATAGAGTCCAACATACACACATACTGTGGTTTAAAAAAAGAAACACTGAAAAGTAAAATACAATCTACAAAGTAATTCTAGAGCTCATCTTTACATACGCAGCAGCATGCTGGAGGAAAGAGCATGTCGCATATCAAAAACTAATCATATACCTAATACGGAAATCAGACAAAGAACCAACAGCATACATAAAACCGCAGAAAGAATAGAAACTAGGAAAGTGATATGGTACGGACATGTGAGGCGAATGGAGGAAAATAGATGGCCAAGAAGAGCTGTAGAATACAACCCAACGAATAGAAGGAAACAAGGGAGATCAACAAAGTCATAAATAAGTGAGGTTATGGAAACAATGAAAGACATGACGATAGATGGAGACACTTGGAGAGACAGGACGAGACACGGCAGAAGTTGTAGGACCCCCGCTATATATTTCAACTAAATTTTTGAAGGAACAATAAAAGTCGACATGTTTTTAATACCCTGTTAAAGAAAAAAACTTAACGGAACCAATATTAACTAAACTAATATAAAAAAACTGCCAATCATATCAATTCATATCATATCTTGAAGTTAAGGAAAAAGTTATTTCAGTGTATTGACGTAGCACGTACAGTTTATAAATACACACGGGATTTGGCAATGAACACAGAGTGTTTTAAAAAACGTATGACTATAGTCTATAATTGTACAAAACACGTTTATTAGAATTGACAATTCAATTAAAAATTTCTATTTCGTTTAACGTGGAAACGACTATGCGGTAGAGTAACCTGTAAATTGGATAATTTCGTGCTTATTGCTATACTTCCTCGACCTAACCACGATCCCTGCGAACAATGGCCGAGAAAAGCGATTTTCCTGTAGGGTTGTATAATAATATGAGGATCAAAGGATAGTATACGCCAGTAACGGATATCTTGCTTTCCTTTATGGTGCACTATAAATATCGGTGCATAAATTTTTTGGCGAATAATCAGTGAAGTAACAGAAGGGAGAAAGAGTTTTTTTAGACAAATTTAAATCATTTAATGTACGTACAAATTAGTTATTTGGTATATTTGGACATTTATTTGATTAATTATGTATTCTTTATTATCAGTTACTGTTAATACACTTAATATATACAGTGCGGTTCTAATGTCCCTTCCCCCCCATTTATTTTTTGAACCGTTAGAATTAGAAATTTGAAATTTTGGGAAAGTGAAATAGGGAATGTATATTACTTTTTTATATATTATAGTAGGTAACGTAATCATAAAAAATGGCGGGCCCTTTTGGAAGATAATTTTAAATGGCACCATATAGCAAGTAATACATCATTTGAAAGCTTGTTTCAAACCCTTTCCAATGATACCAAAAAAAATTAATTCTTCTTCCTTATTTACAACTTTCAACCCAAAATTATAAACTAGAAAACTAGAAATCAAAGAGAGAAAAATTTTGAGAAGAATCCTAGGTCTAGTAAAGGAAAATGAAGAATATAGAAGACGACATAACAACGAACTATATTTAAACAATGAAGATATCATCACGTGTATGAGGAAGAGAAGAATGACATTCTTCGCTCATTTAGAACGAATGGATCATCAACGACTGTCCCACAGAATCCATTCCTCCATCACTCACAAGTCTTCCTACTCCAAATGGGCAAACATAGTAAAGAAAGACCTACAGGAAGCACATATCGACTATGATTCCATCTACGATAGGACAAACTTTAGAGATCTAGTAAAATCTGCCACAACATTACATCCCTTAACAACTGCCACAGCTCGACCCGCTGCGAAATGGACTGAGGAACGGAAAGCAGCCCATTCAGAGAAAATGAAGGCATACTGGATCCAAAAAAACTCTATGAGAGTTGAAACATCGTGGCCCTAGCTGGCCGAAACGAAAAAAAAAAAAAAAAAATTAAAGTATTTAAATATTTTATTTGGTAAAATAATAATAATAAAAAAATTAAATAATATGTTCAAAATGTTCACCATTTACTTCTTCGTAATAAAAAAACTTTACCGACTTTTTATTTAAATCAAATTTTTTGTTTTAAATATAGGTACAATGCTTTAACTGGGGTACTAAAAATTTAAAATGTTTGGCACTATACTATTCTTGTTTAAATTTAAGTTTTTATTTTTTTTTGGTTCATATCTTAATTATAATTTGTAAAAATAGTAAAATTTTACCTCTTTACCATTATTGTGATTTAGTAAATTATCCGTTAATAATAAATAAGAGTTTTTTAAAATGTCGCGAACTATGCAGGAAAAAGTTGAAGCAATATTAATTATTGGTGAGGCTAGAACTAATTTGCATGAAGCCAAACGGGTTTTTAATGAAAGGCATCCAGATCGACCAATATCCAGACAGTACCTGGACAACTCTTAGATAAATTTCATAGAACGGGAAACGTTGCAGACGCTAAGCGAAGTGGTCGACCTGGAATTAGTGAAGACAAACAAGTCGAAATAGTTGCCGAAATGGTAGTCAACCCCATACAATCCACCTCAAATGTTGCACAAACTTGTGAAGTGTCTTCATCAACTGTAAAACAAGTTTTAAAGAAACAAAAATTTCATCCTTATAAAATGAAAATGCTCCATATGCTGACAGAAGATGATCCAGATCGCAGAATTGAATTCTGTGAGCAAATAAGAAATAAAATAGAACAGGATCCTTATTATCTTAAAACAATTTGCTTTAGTGATAAGTGCTCTTTTTTTCTTAATGGTAAAGTTAATACCCAGAACGTAAGATACTGGAGTGACACAAATCCTCACCTTTTTTATGAAGGTCACACCCAGTTTCCTCAAAAAGTGAACGTGTGGGCAGGAATTAGGGGAAACTACATTGTTGGGCCTATATTTTTAAACGTAAATTTAATTGGGGAAATATAAATGGGGACTTTAGAACCGCACTGTATATTTTAACTGATGACAGAGAAAATAATAATAAATTGACTACAAGAATTGACTAAAAGAATTTCTAGCCACAAGTGAATAGTGTGGTGGTGCACCGTCTTGCTGAAAGTAAACTGAATTTATGATGCCATCTTGTTCCAGTTGTGGATATAGGTAATTTTGTAACATGTCTGTGTAGACATTACCAGTAATTGTAGTTTCTTGAAAGAAGAACGGCCCATATATTTTTTCTTTAGAATAGATTTATAAGATTTTACTAACTTTACATAAAAAGAAATTGTTCCTCGAAAACCGCACCTCTCTATGGTTTTTAACTTCCGGTATATTTGCAGTTAAAATGGGTACGAAACTTCTAGGACACCCGGTATTGCACTAAGGTTCTACATAAGCAATAAAACAAGAACAACAATGCATACTATCAATACAACTGATCAAAATAACAGAAGACTAAAGTATTAACATCGAAATGGAGTTTGGAATATACAAATGTAATTATTTTTATTGCCACAACTGGCTCCACACTTGTGCTGCATTTTTTCCCAACGGAATACACTATAAGAGTTTTTGATTAGAAGAAAGCTGTTTTCCATTTTATAATCCTGTCGTGGTTTGTTCAGAAAATCATTGAAAAGTTTCTAACAACTCGATGACAACTAATTATGGACTTTTCGCTGACCTGTCAGTAATCTATAAATATATTCTGTCAACATCTATTATAAATTGACAGGAATTGGTATCATAAAACACAAAATTTGTATTGGGAGATCTTTAGTTTTAGCTATAACATTTTATTGTCTCGACTAAATCGCTGCTTTAACATAAAATAGCAGTTATTTTTCGTGTTCAATATTAGCTACCCCATCCGTTGTTTGTAATTCTGTATCCTCAACTTTCCGGAATGTCTCGCAAAACATAACAGAAGTCAACAGGTTCAAGAACATTTTCAAGACTACAAAATTTTCCGTATCACCGTTAGTGTTCGAGTTGAAGCGTCTTTTTGAACTTCAATTAGTTTGTAGGGAGTAATATGACAGCGTTTACTGTAGGCATCTCCTTACCTTACTTCGCCAACTTTCCGTAAGTTGGTTATCCTCTCACCAATTTGTTAATTAATAATTCTAAGAATATTCTTAGTAGAAAGTTCATATACCTTTATAGACTGAATACGACTTTCAGCAAGCAGTACAGAGAAGGATAGAAAAATCTATTCTATGTAGGAGGGGGATAAAATTAAACACAAATACGAGAGAAATTATATCAATATGTTGTAACAATAATAACAGGTCGGCTGAAAAGTCCCCGGTCTGACCTATAGATGACGACACTAGAATTAAATCCATTTCGTTCTTAGATAGTATCAACCTTCAAAAGATTCGTGTAAAAATTTGACAGCTGTCGGACTATTAGTTTGTGAGATATTACATTTTTAGTGAAGCAACTTTTGTTATTTTCAAAAAGATGGAAAAAAAAAGAATTTCGTGTGCTAATTAAATATTGTTATTTGAAAGGAAAAAATATAGTTGAAGCAAAAGCTTGGCTTGATAATGAGTTTCCGGACTCTGTGCCAGGAAAATCAACAATCATTGACTGGTACGCAAAATTCAAGCGTGGTGAAATGAGCACCGAAGACGGTGAACGCAGTGGACGCCCAAAAGAGGTGGTTACCGACGAAAATATCAAAAAAATCCACAAAATGATTTTGAGTGACCGTAAAGTGAATATGATCGAGATAGCTGACACTCTAAAGATATCTAAGGAACGTGTTGGACATATCGTTCACGAATATTTGGGTATGCGGAAGCTCTGTGCGAAATGGGTGCCGCGCGTGCTCACAATCGACCAAAAACAGCAACGAATTGATGATTCTGAGCAGTGTTTGCAGCTGTTAAGTCGTAATAAACCCGATTTTTTGCGTCGATATGTGACTATGGATGAAACTTTGCTCCATCACTACACGCCTGAGTCCAATCGACAGTCAGCTGAGTGGACTGCGGCCGGTGAACCGCCACCAAAGCGTGGAAACACTCAACAGTCAGCTGGCAAAGTTACGGCCTCAGTTTTTTGGGATACACACGGTATATTGTTCATCGACTATTTGGAAAAGGGAACAAACAATCAACAGCGACTATTACTGTGTATTATTGGAGCGATTGAAGACCGAAATCGCGAAAAAACGGCCCCATATGAAGAAGAAAAAAGTGTTGTTTCATCAAGACAATGCACCGTGTCACAAATCATCGAAAACGATGGCAAAATTGCATGAATTGGGCTTCGAATAGCTTCCTCACCCACCGTATTCTCCAGATCTAGCCCCCAGCGACTTTTTCCTTTTCTCTGACCTGAAGAGAATGCTCGCGGGAAAAAAATTTGGCTCTGATACTGAGGTAATCGCCGAAACTGAAGCCTATTTTGAGGACAAACCGAAGGAGTACTACAAAAATGGTATCGAAAAGTTGGAAGGTCGCTATAATCGCTGTATCGCCCTTGAAGGCAACTATGTTGAATAAAAAAAATGAATATTTTCAAAATATTGTGTTTTACTATGGTAGACCGGGGACTTTTCAGCCGACCTGTTACTTAGTTAAACAGCAATAGTTTGTATTATAGTAGTTTTCACAATAAATTGTATTGACTGAAGGAATATAATAAAACCAATTAAACCCTTAAGTTGTAAAATCCGAGATGCAAATCATAAATGTAAAAGGACCTGATTTAGGTAATTTTGTTTCTCAGAGAGCAAAGATTTTGTACCCCAACGTACAGAATAGGCAGTATGTGGCATCCGTTGATAAAAAGTAATAGTGCTTCTTCCAGTGGTTCGTTAAAGAAGAATCACTTATCTTGTGACGCGAAAATCATTATAAAAAATGTGTATAGTTCCTTACTTCAGCAAGGATAAAACGCGGGTGCTGCAGCAAGAGTAACCAGTAATTTGACGAAGGTGCCTCTTACTTCAGTTAGACGAATTGTTGAAAATTCCATGGAATCAAGAAAAAAGCGTAAAGATTCCGGTGTCACAGAAAGTCTAGACGACTGGGAAAAAGATTTGATAAGGCGAAAAATCTAACTATGTACGATGAGCAGCGTGTCCCTACAATCAAAAGTCTGAAACAGCGGCTCATCAATGACGAAACTCACATCAACTGTGGCCTCACTACTCTTTGGCGAGCTCTGCAATGGGCTTTAAATATCGCAAAATTGAAAAGAGACAAGTATTAATGGAATCCACACGTTTAATAAACTGGCGTTCTGAATATATAACGTCAATAAGAAAATACCGGTCTGAAAATCGGCCAATACTCTACCTCGACGAGACGTGGTTTGACACGCATAACACCCCTTCCAAAGTATGGTCTGATTCCTCTGATAAGTGTAAAACAAAAGCACCATCAAATAAAGGGAAGAGAATCACAATATTACACGCAGGATCAGAAAATGCTTGGATCCCAAACGCTATGTGGCTTTCTGCCAAAAATATTAAGGACTCTTGTGTTGATTATCACGAAGACACGACAGCAGAGCTTTTTGAAGATTGGTTTAAAAATTGTCTGTTACCCAACATTCCGCCAAACAGCGTTATAGTAATGGACAACGCAAGCTATCATAGTCGACAATTGCAAAAACGTTTTTCTAATACAAATTCCTTGGAATAGGTTCATAATTTTAAGATTAAATATAAAACGGAAATAAATTTACGGTTCTCAGGTTGTCAGTTTATCTGGTAAGTGTGAGGCATCTAATCCAAAAGCTGAGCTCTACTTCTTGTCGTTATTAAACAATAACTGATTACTAATTAACAAATTTTAGTTATCATGAATTGATTTTATCAATTTAACCTAAATTTTCGTTATTTCTTAACCGAGAACCGTTTGTAACAACAAGAAAACCTTCAACTTGGATTTATGAGTAAATAAATCTGGAATTCAATAAGATAAAAGATATCTTCAATTCTATCAGTGACCTTAACTACGAAAGTAACTGCCAGAACTTTATCAGGAAACGTTTTATTGGTGTATTTTCCCTATCTTACCAGGATCAATTTATCAGCGAAGCTTTAAGACAAGATTATTGGATATTAGTTGATGAGTAGGATCGGTTACAAGCAATTAGGGTGTAAATAATCCAAATTTATAATTAATTGAAGGAATTAACCGCAAGATTTCAAAAATTTCATACGTTTTTTTGTATCAAAACAAAATCTTGTATCTATAAAATGAGTTTTACTTATAATTAGAACAAATTCAGCAATACTTTGAGAATATGGAACATGATATTTAATTTAAGATTCTAATACTCGATTCTAATTCAGAGATTAGGTTGACAAATAGTTCTTCATCTTTTGAACTTAATTTTAAACATAAACATGTATGCACTCAAACTTATCTTTTTATGTTTTTGTTTAATACAACAATGTATTTAATTAAAAAAAAAACTATCAAATTCTTGCGTAATCAAATTAAAAATATTTTAGGTCAACTTAGAACTTTCAATAAACCCAGTGTATTTATTCCCTATATACTTCCAGGTAAACCTCATATACGAAGACTTTGCACAGTTATATTATTTGTTTTTTATTAAATTGTTCAATTAAAAAATGTTCATTTATACGAAAGCGTAAGTTGAAGTGGATCTTTTTGTTCTATTGTACTTTTCCTTCGTAAATGTTTTCACTTCGTCTTTACTGTAGATAAAAAAGATACCTTTGTCCCCATAAGAAAAAAGTAATCAAAGATAAGAGAGGAAGCAAGCTTGTTTACAACGAAAAATGGGATATAAATTAAAAGCTTTATAATAAAACTAGAAATCATATAAAGGGGAAAACGGAAAGAACTTTTATATATAGTTTATTTCTAGGTATTTTTAGTTTTCAAGAAGTAACTACAAATCATTTTAGTTCAATTGAAATGAGTAACAATGAAAATTTTTTTCTGAATCAATAAAATAAATTGAAATTACAAAGTAACCCAAATTTAATATCAGGAAGTATGTATTTTTAACATTAGTAGAAAAAAGTTTTAAAAAAAAAAGTCGAAAATTAAGTAAGAACTTGTTCAACAAACATCAAAGATATATTTGTACAGATTTCCAGCCGTTAAACTTAATTGTATAGTTTGTAATAATACAATTATTGTATTCGTAAACTATTAATTAACAGAAAAAATAACAAGCATTCCTGGACTATAAAATGAATGTCCCTATAATGGCCTAATTGTAGGTTTACATTAAAATTAATAATTTAAAGAAAAGCCAGAAAATAACAATTACAACCTACAACAAATCTAATATTTATCTAGGTTAATAGTTAACAGTAACATATTTTTTAACAAAAACATTGCTGCATGCTATTTTATTCATTTATTATGCAACATTTATCCTAACTCATAGAACTAAATAATGTAAATTCTAATTTCACTACGTGTGTATTTTTTGTTTTCTAATAGTAACTTGAGCGTAATTTTTTACTTATTTTTAAAGTTAATAATACAAAATATACCATAAATATTTTGATATATTTATCTTGGGAATATTTTCTTCAGTTCTTTCCAATCAAAAACAAATTATTTCTATAATTAACTAATACTCTTAATGTAATGATTAAAGGCGTTATGTGGCAATTTGTTGTATTAAAAAAATTAAGTTGTAATGAAAGCAATTACATTTGATGTTAATTACTAATAAACCACCGTATGTTTTTAATTTTTCTTTTAAATTTACAGAAAAGATATTCAACTATTAAAATTGTGTATGTCTAAGGAAATTACGCTAATTTTACACATATACTCTAGAAGAAAATACCTCTGCTAGGGGTGACGTATTGTACACTATTAATGTATTAAGGAAATGAGTATGGACGCCACTGAAATCTTTTTATACTAATTGATACTGCAAGTTAATTCTTTGATTTTTGTTAGCTCTAAATGTTCTGTTAAGATAATTAGGTACCTATCAATTGCAGACAGAAAGATGTCAGAAAAAACTGTCTGAATAAGAACAAAATAATGAACAGCAGAAAAAGAGATCTCTTTGGTGCAAAAAGTGTGAGGAATGAAAACCTTAAATTTAAAACATAACAAATATAACAAATATAATGTATATAAAAGTTATTAAAAAGGATAAAATATACAGATTAGTAAAATTGATCTAAGATTAATGTTACAATATAACAAAACCAGCTGTTATCAGACGGGTATTTAAATTATTTAAGACTCACTATAATTCCATAAAACAACTATAGTTTTAGTAAACTTTAACCTCCTTGTTTGTTTAAGATTATAAGTAAGATCCAATAGAAACAGGAGCATTAAGAAGCTTTGCAGGAAAACTGATAAAATCGTATTTATTTTGTATGGCAAAATAAAATACAAATAAAAAGGTTTCAACAGGATTAGTCTGTAAAAGTAATTGAATGTGAACAATAAGAATAAATAAATAAATATAAAAACTTCTTAAAGTTTGATATTATTGAAAAATGTAATTTAGTAACCGCTATCGATTATAAAAAAACTACTACAACGAAGACTTTCAAAACTTACACTGCACTGACAATTTTTCCATTTTTCTGGATTTTTGATATTTAACTGAGTAAAACAATTTTAAAATTTTATTGCTGAATTCACTCAAAGAATTTCGAAGAAATGGTTTGATTAAAATGAATCGGCGCAGACCGTAGAATCTAAAGTACAAATTTTCACTTGCTGGTTTTTATTACAGAATATAAAAAAGTAAAATTCGTAAGTAATTATTTTCTCTAATACCATTTTAATAGAGTATTTCCAATTAAAAATTAAAGTACTTTTAAAAAATGAATTTAAAATTTTTTAATTTAAAATTTAATGAAAAATCAATTGAAGCACTTTCAGTAGCTTTGTTTGATATGTGAAAGTTGTTAAAATCTTTAAGGAGTTTATTGGAGTAATTGGTGCAATCAGTCGGGGTTTATTCGCTATTTTCCTTTGCTAGTTTCTTTTAAACTTGGCTATATAGATGTAGAATTAAAAAGAGCGTATTGAGTTTGCTATAAAAATCAATTCAATCATGCCAAATAAATTACATGAAAAATATACTAATACCGATCTCTACAGATTAATAACATGTTTAAATTGATTCCAGATATAGTAAAATTAAATTTATGAAGAAGAAAGGGTAGTACAAATAAAATTTTGATACAAAATTTAACCTAAAGTTGCTAAATATGCATGGAAGTGATTGCCGATAATAACATTAATTAGTTAATAAAAATGTGGGTTTATTTGATTGTTATATTTATTGTCAAATAATTATTACCATCTTTTTCCTGTAAACAATTTAACTGAAATTATAAAAATTATTTAAACAGTAGATAGTACGAATTATTTAGCACAGTTTGCAGGAACTTAAATGTATCTTATATTTTTCTTTTCTGTTACCAGTTCTAATTAATTAAAATATCTTTTACACCATCATAATCAAAATGTATAACATATTTTATATTAAAATATATTATAACATCAATTAATTGCACAAAATTGAATATCATTAGCAACAACTGTATTTAAAGTAAGACTTTATTGTCATAAGTTCATTTACTTTACTTTACTTTGATAAATAAAACATTTAAATAAAATAAAATATAATCGGTCACATATAAATGTTACAATTTGTAACATGAAAAATATTCATAACCAATTAACGCTTACAATTTGACTTTTTAAAATGTTCTTAAAGAAAAAGATATCTAGGTGATTAGCAATTTAAAGTTTTCCAATATTAAATATTAATTTACGTAACTAGTCCGGAAAATTGATAGGTACTAAAGGAACTATTCTTATTCACATTAATATTGAAACACGCTTGGTTAATATTTAAAAGTTTATTTACAGAAACTCTAGGATACAAAAGTACAACTTGACTTTTTGTCACTAATAATACTGTCCACTTTCGCGTATTGACTCATTCCAAGTTATCATGTCCCTCTAGAATTGATGAGACAGTTTTAAGTAAAAAGAATAAAAAAAAAATAATCTGTCGACGCTGTAATTCGAAGCTAACCTAACCTTCAAAGTTTTCAAGGACACTAAGGAGTGCACCAACTATATACAACTGCATAAAAGTATTTTTAAATTTTAAATTACTTTTTAAATTTACTGGTCTGACATTCGATTGTAGATTGTAGATTGCAGAAGGGGTCGATTGGCCCAGTTGACCTTACTACACTGCGACCTATAAGATCTTTTGTGTATACCCTACATCTATATTTTAGTCCAAAAGGTCTAGGCTTCTAAGAAAGTCCATTATCTGTTTTGGAGCTAGGTTTGTAATCTGATCAGGATCAAGGAATACCTGTTCCAGATATTTATGGCGTTGCCGAACAATTACTCTGCAATTGCTGATAATATGTTCTGACGTCTCATCTGCCTCATCGCAGAATCTGCATGTCCCACTGTCCAATATGCCCATTTTGCAGAGATGGTATCTGAGTGAGCAGTGTCCAGTGAGAATTCCTGTGATTACTCTGAGATCAGATTTCTGAAGCTCTAAGAGTAATTTCGCGTAGCGGGCAGAGGGTCGTAATAACCTTTTTGCCTGTCTTTGGCCTGGAACATTTTTCCAGTAGGCTGCACTGAGTTCCTTTTCATATTTTCGAACTTCTTCCATTATGCGGCTTTTTGATATGCCACAAAATGGTTCAGGTCCGATAAAAGGAGCACAAGCTCCTTCCTTTGCGAGACTATCGGCAATCTCATTTCCGACAATTCCTTTATGCCCTGGCACCCATAGCAACTTTAATTTGTTGCGACTAGCCAGTTGTTTAAGGGATTGTTTACAATTCCAGGCTATTTTTGACTCATAGGTTGTGGACTTCAGAGCCTTCAAAGCAGCCTGACTATCAGATGCAATAAATATTCTTGCTGTGTTGAGGCCTTTTCTTAGGCACTCTTGGGCACAGAATTCTATTGCTAATAGTTCTGCTTGAAATATTGTTGGAGCATTTCCAAGGGCTGCGGATATCCTAATATTAGGACCTGTGATCCCTATTCCTACTCCTTCGTTTGTTTTTGACCCATCAGTATAATAAGTGAGGGCACCTTTTGTGATTTGAGCGATTTCGTTTTCTGTCAACTCGCGGTCGTTAATACTAACATCTAACGCGAGTTCAAAATCTTGTTTTGCAGGCATTACGTCTGTAGGCATCTTCATGATTTGGGTTGTTACAGCCCTTAATACCTCAAGATGTCCTGTTAAGTCACCGGGTTTCAGAGATTTGGTCTGTGTCAGCCTATAGGCATTTTCCAGAGCGATCCTCTGTACATGTAAATGTAGTGGAGGAAGGTCTAGCATTGCCTCTAAGGCTGCGGTAGGACACGATCTCATAGCACCCGTGATCCCAATACAGGCAAGTCGTTGCACTTTCTGCAACTCGTTTATTGCCTTTTGCTGCTTTGTTTTGGTCCACCAAACCATCGCAGCATAAGTGATAATGGGTCTGACAACCGTTAAATATGACCAGTAGATCATTTTTGGCTTCAGACCCCAGGTTTTCCCAAAAAGCCTACGGCACATCCAGAAAGCCCTTATTGCTTTTGTGGTAATATGAGTGAGGTGTGCATTCCACGTAAGTTTCCTATCAAGGATGACTCCTAGGTACTTAACCTCTTCTGAGAAAGAAAGGGTTACTCCATTCATGATCGGAGGCTGTAATGTTAGTTTCCTCCTGTTAGTGAACGGAATAAGTGTCGTTTTGTTGGGATTGACCCCAATAAACACACATACGTGATAAAGACGTTTTTTATGACGTGACACCTATACCATAGACACGTAATCTGAAAACGTTGATTCAACTTAAAAATGTCGCGCTTTTAAACGTTTTAGGTTACCTTATTTTAAACGTCTCATTAACGTAATTTTTAGACGTTATTTATTCGTCATTATAGACTTCAAATCAACGTTATTTTGTCATCTGTTTCTGACGTTATTTTATAATATAAAATCAACTTTAATTAAATGTTTGTTTTAAACCTTCTTTACACATCTTTTAAGGTCAATTAAATTTCCCAGTAAAATAAACAGAAAAATAAATGGTTTATTATAAAATACAAAATAAAAAAATATTCTATAAAATAAAAACTAAAAACAGATTCTCTAAACTTAAATATATTATTAAAAACAGGTTTTCTCGCTTATTGCCCGAGCCTTTTCTTCTCTTGATTTAATCTAGTCTGGGCGTGTTTCAACCACTCTTTAACTGTAAACGAAATTTTCAAATCATTCTTCTCGTGTACTGGAAAATTAAGTTTCGCAGCTTCTATAAAAAAAAATTAAGTTCAGTTTTGGTTAATAATTTTGAGTTATATTAGTCAGATGTGAAATATCAGAATGCGGGAAAGAAAAAAAGAAATTAGACGAGTCTGAAAGTCTTTGCGAAAAAATGGCATTTAGAAAAAATGTAGAGTGTTCCACACCCCATTCACAATTCTGTGGTTATATGACTAAAGGGCATAACTCTATTTTTCAAACTTCTAAGAAGAGCCATCAATTTTTTTTTCTAAAATTTAGGTAAACAATCTGAAAAACCATTTTAAACGTTGACAATGGTGATATTTTAGTTGTATATACCTATTTTTTTAATATTTTTGTAATTCTTACCTTTTTATTTAGGAAAAAACATGTTTTTTTTGTCATTATAAAATTAACTGAGTTTAATTTTAAGTGCAATTATGCATATTTAGGCATAAAACTGATTTTAAGTTAGGATATAAATATTAAATTCTAAATAAGTCAAGTTAAACCCACATTAAACCCTTTTATTACCACAACGCATATTTATTATTATTTAAAACAAGTCGATATACGTATATCTTTTTCTTATAAATATATTTTTCTTTATAAATATATAATGTATCACCTTTTACTTGACTGAATATATTCAAAGTAATCTGTTATGCACAATTTTAATTAAATATTATCCTTTGTTATTGAGAATTGAGTTAAACCGTTTTGCCATATTAAAAGATCGTTTTTTTAAGTACAGATAAATCATTTCCGCTAAAAATCGAACTAAATACCCTTAAGCCATACAGCCACATAATTTTACCACCAATTAACAGAAACCATCTTGTCTAGACACCGCGATAAGTATGGATTGCCGAAATGAAATCGGCTTTCCACTTACAACTTGCCGCACATAGCAATCACCGGTAAACAATAGATCATTTAAGTTTTACTCACCCTTTCTTTTAGAATTATCTAACTAAAACTAGTAAAACTGCCACACAAGATGCACACATTGTCACAACTTATTAACACAAGCTTGTAGTACCCCGTGTCGTGTATCGCCAACTGTAAACATCACGTGATGTTCGCTGGCCAATAGAAAATCTCCAATTTAATATCTGGTTGAAAAGATGTGTATTTGAAACCATTTATACACTCGCCCTCTTGGTCTTTATTCGCGCCTTTTTACTAATACATCTTTTTTAAACGTTAATTCAACGTTTTATATACATCATTTATGCCTGTTTTGTTTGGTTCTGATTTCAAATTTTATATTTACATATATTTTGGTCAATAAAACTGAAAAAAGTAGTGTGTAATGAGTAGTAATAAACTGTGATAGTGAGAAATAAGTAATATGGAATTGGAAGACCTATTATTTGACGATGATTTAAATATTAATGAAATGACAGTGTTAGATGGGTTTTCAAGGCGTTGGAGTAAGAGGGAAAATTATTTTGAAGCCCTGTATGAACTTAGTTTATTTCTATTTGTTTGCTTGTGTCTTTTGAATTTTAAATTTTTTGCCTCGACAAAAACAAAAACACCCGTAACCTTCACTTCCTCAGCCTCAGCTATTGTGGCTATTCGGTCTGTCTCATGACGGATAAACTATCCCCATGTGGACTTTTATTTAAATTCCTAGTAAATTTGCGATGTTGTTATCTCCAATCAGCTGGCCATAATAACCAAATCACAATTAGCTAATTTAAGTGCAAAATCCTTTGGTGCATCGAACCGACTTTTTAACCGTGATTAAATAATTAGCCGTGGTCAGCTAATTACGAGAAAACGTGAAAATGGTGCATACAGGCATTAATATTAGTTGAATAATAACATATTTTAAATGTTTTACAGACACCAAATTACAATGGTTTCATACAAAAGCAACAATGTACGTTATTTTAACGTAAAAATAAGTACCTCTGTCATGATCGGTCTTAAAAATACGTAGTTTAAACGTTGCTGTATAATGGTTTTTATTCAACCAATAATAAATGGTTGAATATTACACATAAAACGTATAATCAACGAATGACACGTAAATTATACGTATAAAAAACGTATGTGTGTTTATTGGGACTGATAGCCCTTCCCTCGAACACCAAGTAGTTATAATGTTTAAGGCCTGCTGCATGCGTTCGGCAATAATACCGTCATGTTTGCCTCTAGCCACTATAACTAGGTCGTCAGCATAGCCCAGAGCACGAAATCCTGCTCTTTTGAGCTTTGTTAGGAGGTCGTCAACCACTAGCGACCACAGTAGAGGTGATAAAACTCCTCCTTGAGGACAACCTTTTACTGCTTTTATAGTAGTTGATTTGCCTCCTAGGTAGGTAATAATTTTCCTAGTATTTAGCATGGATTGAATCCATTTAGTTATGGAAGGTTCGATACCTTTTGCTGTTGCGGCGGCGCTGATTGATTCATATGAGGTGTTGTCAAACGCACCCTCTATGTCTATGAATGCACATAGCGCCACTTCCTTTGATCCTATTGCCTTTTCTATGTCTTTTACGAGACAGTGCAAGGCATCCACGGTGGATTTGCCTAATTGGTAGGCAAATTGTTCTTTGTGAAGCGGTATGTTTTGTTAAATATTCGCTTCTTATATATGTATCAAGTATTTTTTCCATACTTTTAAGTAGAAAGGAGGTAAGGCTTATGGGTCTATATGACTTCGGCTCCTCTGGAGGGCGGACATTCGATTGTAACCTTATCTACTGTTATTTGACATTTAATAATATTCTCTGTATTATCAGTTTATTATTGTAATCAATTTGTAAAAGGAAGTGTATTGAATGTTTAACTTGATATTGTACTCTTAAGATCCTCTTTCTATTATTTTGTAATTCTTTCAGCCTGATGATGGTCCTATAGGACCGAAACTAGTTGCAACAATTAATAAAACAGTTGAGTTTCCTTTGAACCTTTAAAGCAGAGAAATCATATTTGTAATGTTTTAAAACAAGATTCGTAACTAAAACCTACTAATCAACCCATTTTTTTACCTTCTTGTAGAAACTGCATAATAGATTTAAAATAATTAGTAAACAAAAACTCCAGAAAGTTATTTTAACAACTTTGATATATTATTTAATAGAAACAAAGTAATATTTTAAGAATTTTTAGAATTTTGATGTAATCCTAATCTCTTAAAAACATTTTACTTAAATTGGTTTTATAATAAGAAATAAGCTTTTTCAATTTACACCTTTTTAATACACATTTTTTTTGCTTATTTAACGTTTTAACAAGACATTTCAATTAGCTGAAGGAAATACAAGTTGCAAGTTAATCATAGGAGCTTGCAAACAAATTAGTTTTGTTGAATACACGAGTTATATCGAATTTTCATAGCGTCGACATTGCTATGAAAGTTTTGCTCAATTAAGACTCATTCAAAAGGAGTCAAATTCATTTTTAATTTATTAAAACATTAGGATTCTACAGTAAAATGAAGCAGTAATGTTATCTAGTAATTTTGAGAAATATTCGATGAAACTTTAAGTAAAATCCTCTATTAATATTAATGGTGTGTAATATTAATAAACTCGCCAAAAAAAGTATTGTATAATTTTAAAAATTGAATTGCATAAAATATCACATTTTTCAAGATCTATAAAACAATAATTTCTGTATGGACATACGGCATCGAACTGTGGGGATGCGCCAGCAAGTCGAATATTGCAATCATGCAGAGAAGCCAATCAAAAATCTTAAGATCAATTGTTGACGCTCCCTGGTATGTCACAAATGAAATGACACACAAAGATTTAGGAATCTCTACAGTGAAGAAAGTACCAGTCATCACGAGAAACTAGAAACTCATACAAACCCTCTACTTGAACCTCTCCTACATAACAATGTAATAAGATCTCTACTTAGGTTAAGAAGATCTCTTCATTGGAAGAGCGCTCATCAAGTCATAATATACGACCTATCGTAGTTCTTAAGTAAACCGATTAGCTTATAGGGTATTTATACTCTGCCAATTTATACTCAATAAAAAAATAAAAAATTCAAAATATTTTAATATAAGTGTATGGTATCCTTTAGATCTATAAAAGCCCTAAATATTCACAGTTTAATGAACTTTATGGTATTAACCCTTACCGAGATTGATTTGGTAGATATTTTAACGTTTACCAATAATTATTGTGAGTTGGCCATGATTGGTTTGTCAGAAACTAACAATTTGACATTATTGTTTATTAATTTAGTAATAGCGTTACAGAAAAGAAAACTTAAAATTTATTTCAAATAAATTTTATATAAAATAACCGACTGAAAATTAAGAAAAAAAAAATTAACAACAGAGAAAAATAAAAAACAACAGTAATTTTAACTTATTTTACTCAAGTAAGATGTTCAAAATGACCTCCTAAAACATTTATGCATGCTTGAAAGCGGTCATTGAAAGAGTTGCTTACAATATTAAGTATTTGTAAAGAAATATTTTGAAATGCAATTCGGATTCTATCTTTCATATCATCCCTTGTTGTTGGAGGTATTTTATACACTTCGTTCTTAACGTAACCCCAAAAAAATGAGTTCATTTTAATGAAATCTGGTGACCTTGGGGGCCACCTGACCGGTCCATCCCTTCCGATCCATCTTTCTCCAAACTGATCATTAAGTTCACCACGTACTAATTCGTTGTGGTGCGCAGGAGCACCGTCATGTAGAAACCACATTTGTTCACGTATATTAAGTGGAACCTCTTCTAATAATATCGGTAACTGATTTACGATAAAATCTAAATAAATCTCACCATATAAGTTATCTTCAAAAAAATATGAACCTATTACATAGTTACCGACGATACCTCCCCACACATTTAGAGACCATCTTGTTTGACTATGTGTTACTAAGTGGTATGGATTACTTGTTGAATAGTAGTGAAAGTTATGCCTATTAACAGAACCGTTTCGATGGAATGTAGCTTCATCACCAAATAGGACATAATCAAAAAAATCTCTCTGCTCATTAATTTTTTCTAAAGCCCATTCACAAAACACTATTCGTTTCTGAAAATCATCATTTTTTAATTCTTGATGCTTTTGAATATAATAAGGGTGCATCTTGTTTTTAGATAGAATGTTTTGAACAGAGTAGTAACTAAGTTCTTGTTGATGGGAAATGCTCCTTATACTTGTGTGTGGGTTTTCTGTAACTGCCATCAACACACTCATTTCGTTTTTCTCTGTCACACTCGGTTTTGTTCGTTCATGTTTTTCATATTTCACTGAACCAGTGCGGTTAAATCGATCTTTCAATTTTTATTGCATTCCCCCAAAATCCAGATCATATCTACCAATTCATTAGTAGTAAAATTCATTATTTCTAATTTAAATTAAATTGATATTGTTGCTAATAATAATTGTTGCTAATTTACGGTGTACCACAATACTGAATTAATAAACAATAATGTCAAACTGTCAGTTTCTGACAAACCAATCATGGCCAACTCACAATAATTATTGGTAAACGTTAAAATATCTACCAAATCAATACTTTGATGGAAAAATAAAAATATCTAGAAAACTGATAACTTTAGGTATAGGGAGTACTCTACTGAGCTTCCTCACACTAATCAATCACCCTGTATTTACAAAGTTTTTAATAGACCATTAATTATACCCAAATCCCTAGTACTTCAGGATACACGATACTTTAACAATCGTACATAAATAAAAATATTCTATACAATTGATAAAATATTATTTTGTTTGTTTTCTATTGATAGGATATGCGTGTTTTGTATTAACGTTGATTAAATCACGTACATTCTGTAGTAGTTTAGAAACTATAATGTAGGAAATTATGATAATCTCGCAGAAACCATTATTGAGTTTGAAATGTATTCATATTTCATTAAACAAATGCAAATTTCGCAAATATTTTATTAATCCCATAAAAAAATATGGAATCATAAAAAAATGTATTCATTAAACAGTTTTATTAAACTTTTTTTATTGCATGCAAAGCTTTTCTTCGCCAGCATTCGTTGTAATGGGTCTATTATTTTCATGTTTTAAATCAACGGTATGCTATAACTTTTGTTTTATCGATTTGGTAGCAGGGTGTTTAATAGTGTATTATTTAATGAGTAATAATAGTCGTTATATGTGAGTAGAATACTATACTTTGTCCACGACCACACCAATACTCTTGCTATTGGTAAGTTTCATCTGATTTTTAAGTATACCTACGTTTGTTTTTAAGGTTAGATTTTATTTTAATACAATTAAATTTTTTGATATTTGGCACTATAATAATAAATATTATTTTTTGCACTATTGATCATTTTTGACTGTTTACCGTGACAGATTGTACGTCAGTAGGTGACATTTACTGACGGTAAGTAATCAAACTCGACGGTAAGTAATTCACTTACCGTCGAGTTAAAAAATCTCTTAACTTTAATTTATTTTATTTAAAAATAATGAAAACCAACGAATTAATTATTAATATTGAAAATTATGGTACAACTTGTTAAATTATTTAATGAAATCCCACTTGTTGGGGCTGTGGTTTCACTTCTAACAGAAACTCCTGCAGAATCGCATACATTAGTAGTATTACTAGTATTGCACAATATTTTTTCTATTTTCTATTTTATTTTGAAGAGAATCTTCTACATAGATTGTCCTAAAATATATGTCAGTTTAATAAAATCAAACAATACTGTATAAAAAAAATTAGAAATAATATTCTAATACCAAATTTAGACATACGTGCTGTTGTGACGTCATACACTGAATAATGGTTCTTTATTCACTAAATAATAGTTATCATTATGCTTGAAAAATTTTTATAAGACTGTCGTGGACAAAGTATCTTATAATATACTTAATTTATTTCATTAAACATTTTAATTGTCTACCTTTATTAGTTCTATTTTTTATTTTACGCACAAACTTACTAATATAAGCGTCTATAGTTTGTTCAGCCATCCTTTGCCGTTACGTCATACCTTGTCCAACTTTATCTCTCATTCATGAAATGGATTAGACGGAATTATAACGTCATTAACGTATTTCCTATTTAATGTCGACGTGAATCTTAATTTTTACTTTTGACAGTTCAGTTGTCATATTTTGGTTTATTATGGGCCGGTTGCATAAACGTTTGTCAAAGCTCTGTTAGCTAACAAGTTGTTAACTTTTGACAAGTGTATATGCAAAGATAGCGCATGCGCGGTGCGGTGTTGTCAGCTTAAATAATTTTTCCTATAAACCGAATAGTTTTGGTTTATTTCATTTGATTATATAAAAACGAACCTTTATATTATTTATAAATATATGGACTTTTAATGTCATTGATTATAATTTTAAGGTTGAGTGTAAATTAATATTCGGCTAATATAAGACAAACGTAAAACAGCAGAATAAGTCACCGATTATGACGTAACTGTAAAGAATGGTTGAACAAACTATACCTTGACCTTGCCAGTGACATTTTCTAGAATATCCCAAGCAACACAGGGTAATCTAATTCACGTCTTTAAGATATAGAAATCCATCTAAAACCGTCCTAATCTATGAAATTATACAAAATAGATGGTCTTTTTTTTATAATATTATAGATGTACGTAAAATAGACATTAAATAGATTATTTTTTGTGTAAAAAAAAATATTCTTCATATTATACCATCTAAAAGATATTGTTCTCGTACTATTTTTTAGACATAATATAAATAACTTAGTAGAGAATGTACAAAAAATATCTTGAAAGTACACAAGTTAGATGTACATAAAATAGACAATTATCAGACAATATTTTAGACTTAAATATCTTTAGTAATATTTCTTATCTCTTTTGAATATAGTTGTTTTGATATTTTTAAAATTAAATTTATCTTAATAAAAACATATCGTTGAAATGTTGTTTAAAAATGACAAAAATTAGATTTGTGTAAAATAGATATTAAATAGATTATTTTTTATGATAAAAAAACATTATTTAATTTATGCTATCTAAAAGATATTGTTTTTGCAATATTTTTTAGGCGTAAGTATTGGTAACCAAATAGAGATTGTACAAAAAAATGTCTCAAAAGTGCTCAAATTAGATGAATATAAAATAAACATTTTTAAGACATTATTTTAGATTAAAATATCTTTGGTTATAATTGTCATGTAGACCAAATACTGTACAAATGTCCCAGAAGTACTTAAATTTTCTACCCCTTTTCACAATTTTTTAATTAATTGCTCTCAAAAGCTTCTCCTTTAGAAGCCCCATGTATTTTAAAAAGTTGAACCGCATATGAGTATATCAGTTTTTAAGATATAATTTTTTTTAAGTTTAAATGAGACTGCGCTCCTCTTAAAAAATGCAATAGAATTTTTGTTATGTTATTTTTTTGATTTGAGTTCTGTGATAAAACTAATTAAATTTCAGACAAAAACTGTACACTTTGACATTCGTTATACAGGAAATGTCATACAATGAATAATAACAGATCTAAGTGTGTTTTTAATTTTAATTAGTGACTTTTTTTGTTTTTCCTAATACACCTTTAATCTAATTTGATTAAGAAATAATAATCTCTTCAAATGTCCCTCGATCTCAATATATAAATCACAGCGACTGCTTTATTGTTTTAATTTGTCTGATAATAGTTTTTAATAAATTGTTTAATATTTATCGTTTTGCTATTAAGCTTTTAGGTATTTTCTTATTTTTTTTTTAAGTTGGTCGAAAACTCTAACAACTGTCTAAAAAATGTCCGATTATTATTTTCAAATAAATAACTTAATTTCTATCATTTTGTTGTTTATAGCTTCTCAATATTTTTATATGGTTTTGCAAGAAAATATTTTTTTAAGTATTTCTTTATATATTTTTTTAAAAAGTTTAATTTAATAAAAAAGAACCGCTTTTTGAATAGGTACGAAATCTAGAAAATCTGTCTAAAAAGTGTCCGATTATTATTTTCAGATAAATTACTTAATTTTTCTAATTTTATTGCTTGGATTAAAAAAAAAACAAGAAATATTCAATTTACCTAAAAAACACCCCTACTTCTAAACGGTTAGGAATTCTCTAAAATGTATCTAAAAAATGTCATATAATTATGTTTTAATAAATTACCTGCTTTTATCCTCTTTTTATTAAGCAAGTATTTCTTTATATTTAAATAAAAGTTGACTTAGGTTCGTCCACATCAAAAAATATTTTCGTTGTTCGTTGTATTAGACACAAAATTAACGTTGAATAATACAGCACATAAAAAGTATATTTTTTAAATACAACAATGCATTTGTGTATCAAGTAACGAACAACAAAAATATTTTTTGATGTGGACGAACCTTAAAAAAAAATCGCTTTTTGTGCGCATACGAAAACTCTAAAAACTGTCTAAAACCTGTCCGATTATTATTTTCAGATAAATTACTTAATTTTTATAATTTTATTGTCTAGCTTCTTAATATTTTTATATATTTTTGCAAGAATTTACTCAATTTACTAAAAAAACACGACGATGAACTCTGAACGGTTACTAATATCTAAAAATTGTCGAAAAAATGTCAGATAATTATATTTTAATAAATAATCCAATATTTATCGTTTTGTTGTAAGGCTCTTAAGTATTTTTTTGTATATTTTTTTCTAAATTGATTTTATTAAAAGAAACCACCGCTTTTTGAATGGTTACGAAAACTCGAAAAAACGGCTAAAAAATGTCCGATTATTATTTTCAAATAAATTACTTAATTTTCATTTTTGCTTGGATTTTGAAATTTTTGTATATTTTTACCAGAATTATTCAATTTGCTCATAAAACACCCCCTTGAAGTCTAAACGGTTACGACTTCTCTAAAAATTATCTAAAAAATGTCAGATAATTATTTTGTATTAAATTGCTTAATTTTTATCTTTGATATTACTTTCGATTTAAAGGTTATTAATTTAAAGAAAAAACAAAAGCATTAAACGTTATTTTAAAATTTTAGTTTTAATACATTTCCTTAAATAAAATTATACAATCATTACAAAAATTCCATCTAACGATCCATAATTTTATATGTTGTTGATTTTTATAATTCTATGGTAGTCGGCAACGGCACACAGTACCTACAGAGTACAGAGTGGGTTTAGCCTTGGCATTGCATTGTCACCAGTGTTGCCACCCCTATTACAATCGTAATTAATAGATCTGTTACTATCGGTGTTTGCCTATATTAAGAGCTAATAGCCCATACCTAAAATCTATTATACTTTTTATCAATATTCGTCATATTACTTTTTTGTTACAATACAATTATTTAAATAATATTCTACCCGTGGCAACACTGATCGCCACCACTACTCACTTTAACCCTTGTCCCTTGCCCCTGTCCCTGTCCCTTGTCACTGCTGTTATTACCCTCTCAATGTGACTATGATGGGTGGTTTTTGGTTAGTCTTTTTCGATTGTGCATTGAGTATTGTCGTGTCTGTGGTATCTCTGATGCTTTATACACGTTAAAAAATTAATAAAATAAAAAGGTAAGCATTTTTTAATTACTATTATTTATGATTTACCATTGTCAAAGTACCAATCTTCGGAATCTTTTAAACCGTAACATTGTATTACCATAGCTATACTTCTATGTGTATTACCAATTAGAGAAATACCTAAAAATATCCGAAGTAGGTACTTACTATGGTACTTATTAAAATACTATATTGTTGGTAGCTTGATTAAGTCTATATAAGAAAAAAAGTTGCATTTACTTAAATTTATACTTTCGAGTTTGAACGAGTTCTCGAAAAACCGTCTAAAAAATATCATATTGGTATTTTTAAATTTTCTTAATTTATTTATAATATTGGTAGCTTAATTATGTCTATATTAGAAAATAGTTGCATTTACTTAAATGTGTACTTTCGAGTTTGAACGAGTTCTCTAAAAACCGTCTAAAAAATGTCATATTGGTATTTTTAAATTTTCTTAATTTTATTTATAATGTTGGTAGCTTGATTATGTCTATATAAGAAAATATTTGTAATTACTTAAATTTATACAAGAAAATAGTTGTAATTACTTAAATTTATACTTTCGAGTTAGAACGAGTTCTCGAAAAACCATCTAAAAAATGTCATATTGGTATTTTTAAATTTTCCTAATTTTATTTATAATGTTAGTAGCTTGATTATGTCTGTCTAAGAAAATCGTTGTAATAGGGAACCGGACAACTTTTCAGATATTATTTAAAAATAATATTTATTCTTATATATATTCATAAAAAATAATATTTTATTTAAATAAATCCTTTAGAGTTAAAAACAAAATTTATTTAAAATTGCCGCGAAAACATCTTATTTTTTAATTTTTACAGAAAATAATCAATAAATTAAAATTTTAATTAGTACTAGTGAATAGCATTCTTAAAGACCTTTCCAATGCAATGTCACAGTGACGTATGCTTTTGAAAAAAAAAGTAGTGGTGGCTGGCAGCTCAGGAAGTTTAGTTTATGTGACATAAGGGTTCCCCCTTAAATTTAAAATCAAGCTGCCTAGGAAAACTTAAAAATTCACAAGAGAAATGAGTTTTTTGGGGATGGTAGCTTTTAAAAAATCACCTTGCATATTTTTGCTAGAAAAGTGCAGTTTACTCAATTATACCATTTTTTTTATTATTTCTACTAGATTTTAAAATATTTAGCTGGCATGTTTTAAAACAGTATTTAGCATATCATCGCTCACATATGTGAAAAAGGTATATGTTAACTTAATAATCTATAAATTATCTAATTCATAATTTTCAGTATGTATGCTGTCGTAGAATTTAGAAATAAGGAACTATGTGTTGTTCCATTATTATGGATCAAGGAAAATACCTGCTTCTGGCCCAAGGGAAATGTCATCAAAGCAATTGAAACTTTAAAGCCACCGCTGCCATCTTGGGTTACGCATCCAATTATAAAAATGCATTTTACCGATAGTAAGAAACACTTACATATAGAAGTAGAATAAATACATTTTTTATTGGTGCCCTATATTACTCATTTAAAGTACGCTCTAGCGTGTTTAAAACGCACTTTATGAAACGCGCGTGTTTTAAAGTTACCATGGCAACATCAACAAAATGTGAATCCTAAATGTCAACTTTTTAACTATAAATCTGACAGGAATATTTTATAACCTCAAATAACATTACAAATGTTTCAAAAATTTTATTCAAAGTTTACATTCTTTTTTACATCGTTTACATTCCAATTATTTATATGGATGTGAAAAAAAGAGCAGTTCGTATTATTTGAAATATTAATACCACTGCCTTGGTGTTTAAATTATTAATGTTAGAACTCATTCTACAACACACCATCGGTCCAATTCTCTTCGAAGTGGTTAAATTAGTAACGTTGTAACAACTTTCTTAACCACTGTTTATTTGCTATTTTTTATAATCAAATTTTATCAAAATAAATGCTCTGAAATTAACAACGAATCTTCTTTTTAATTGTAGTCTGTTATTTTTACGAAACCTTAAATGCTGCGCGTACGGGTGGAGCAAATTTTTAAAGTTGGAACAAACCTAACCGAAACTCACCTATATTTGTATTATGTACTCTCTAAAAAACTAAATCTGCAACTCTTAAAACTCGTAATTTTCTTAACAAACTAGTTTATTTAATAACACAATATATTCTATCCACAAAATTATACACGACGAAAATATTTTTCGTTGCTCCACCCGTAAGAGGTGGAGCAATTGATAAATTTGATTTAAAAGTGCACCAATAAAAAAAAGCGTAAAGTATTCCTGCATAACTGGTCTCAAAACCACTTGCTCTATTTCAAGCACTCCGGCTACGCCGTCGTGCTTGAAAAATCGCGCGTGTTTTAAAGACCTCTTTATGCACTTATACTTTAATATACTATTATTATTTTTTAGAATGCTATAAGAACGCTGAGAAGTATATGGACAATATCATAGACAAGGTCAGCTCGGAGTCAGAAGGGGGTAGAGTCGAGTTATTAACTAGAAAGATAATTATTGAAGAGAACAAAACAATGGATGTTTCGAGTAATGTTTCCTCAAATGCAGAGTATGAAGACCAAGACGTTACTTTAACAGAGAACAACATAGAAATGTTGTACAATGAATATGATCCTTGTTCCACTCCTTCAAGTTCTAATAGTGTAAAACATGTTTCGGTTGAAAGAGAGATACTTCGTAAGCTCGAAATATTAGGAGAGCAATTATCTCAAAACACTTTAAAAATCGATCATGTCCTAAGGTCACTTTCTACAAATGAAGGACAAATTTTAGGAAAACCGGAAAACTTCCCAAACTTTCCTATTACAAAGAGGACAAATTTGAAAAATTTGGAACACCTTTTAAAACATGATGAAGTTGCATCAAATTATTTGGTAAGAATTTTAAGTATGGTTTAAAAATGTTTTTTATTTATAGTTAAAATTTTTTACCCCTTAAAGATTAATAAAGATTTTTCTTATATCAATCACTAAAACCTTTTTTTTTGTATTCGGTTCTAAAATAGCCATTTTACGAACTCATTTGAGTCTTTTTGGGAGTGAGTACCTAGTCATTTTACAGATTCATTTATATTAGTAAAATAGCTATTTTAGGGACCTTTAACAAAAAAATGTTGTATGTAACACGTACCTAAATCAGTTTTTTTGGGTCATCAGCTATTCCAGACTCTGCTTCGCCTCCTCTGGAAACAGCTACGATTTTACGAGCATGATTTTAGGTACTTTTACAAAAATAACTATTTTTAACTTCAATATTTACAAAAAAAAATGAAAAATGATAAGTTTAACAAGATGCCATTTTTTTCTAAAATTTAAAATTTTAAACACTACACATGTATCTAAAAGAAATTTTATAAATGGCGCCATCCTGACACAAATTTTTTATTCCTAAGAGGTGCTCAATCAAAAATAAAATTCATCCTGCTTCAGGTTTCTAAGGTTTTTTTTTGTAAATGAAATATTAAAGAAATAAAACTTTTTCGACACCTGTGTATGGAGACACGTTGTGACTTCAAATGCTTAGGACCTTAATTTGAATGCAGAAAAAAATATAAAAATCTTAATATTTAATTAATAAAAAAAGTGTAACATTAATTTTTTTTAGAAACAAAAATTAAGTACTCTGGGAGGAACTTCAGTCCGCCAAGTAACCACAAATATTCTGAAATATTTACTGGCAAACAAACTCGCCAAAAAAATTAACTGGGCCGGTCATAATGGTAAAGTAGCCTTTAAAAGCACAAAATTGATGCAAGTTGTTCAAGGTACGTATGCTTTAAAGTACAATTATTTTTTACTGATTGATATTAAGGGTGTATTTTGATGCGCATTTTTTGTTTAAATGCGCACTGTATATTTTACTTAACTTTAGAAATGCAAATATCAGGTATTTCTTGTTTTTTTCTGATGAAACTTTGCAAAGAAATTCAGTAAGGTAAAACGAAGTATATACACTTTCTTCATTTTATATTACTGAATATCTATTTTATCAAAAGAAAACAAGAAGTACCTGAGCTTTGCTTACCTAATGTTAAGTAAAATTTACACGTTGCTATAGGCAACACATCTTCCTCCAAATGCTTTTGAAAATACAATCTTAATAGCCATTTATTACATATAAGAAATAAGAAATTTTAACCCGGAGCTCCACGGTCAAGGGGTCTAATTTCCTTAAATAACATATGTAATAACTTACGTATATATAATACAAAATTTATCCGACATCATTGTATTTTATTAAAAATAAAATGAATTAAAAGTAAGGCTTTTATAATAAAATTTGTCAAATTACTTTTAAGAGACTTCAAAAAAATGCCATCTTTTATCTTATATTAATTTAATATTATCATTTTTAGATGGGGTATTTGCTGCCTTAGGCGTTGACAGACCACCCGATCTCAATGTTCACAATATTGTAAAAGTGATACAGGACTGGCTTCGTCTTGCATCACAAAGGTATGAATATGCAAAAAAAAAAGAGAATTAGTATAAGAACTTTATAAGTTTAGTTTATTTTGTGTTTGTTTTTAAAACTCTACCAAAAATTAATTTAAAAATATTTGTTGAATACATATAAAGCTAACAATATGAATATTGCTGTTAAGAAAATTTAAAAATTACAACTACCCTTAGACAAGAGTGCCTTCTTTGTGTTATTGTAAAAGCAACTTATTTTCTAGTATAAAAAAATTACCTTTTTCGGCAACCGTCCGGGAAGTAACTACTTCCCGGACGCTTCTTCTTTGAGAAAGTTGCATTTTTCTGGCTTACTACTTTACAGTAATAATCATTTGCTTCTTTCCTTTCAGACATCTATAAAAACATTCTAAAACAAAATTAGAAGCATGTTCAACAAAATTTCAAATTCTAAAGTAATTTCTAAACGACAATTGAGGCGACGAGTCAATGCCAACGTTAACAAATTTTTCGAGGATGCTAATAATTTAAATAAAAAATGTAATTCTGTAATTCCAAGTACAAGCAAAGTATTACATAAGCCTTTAAAAAATATTTCTATGCTAAATGCAGATGCTGCAAGTAATGCCAAAAACTGTGAGTTTGACTTGCCAAGTAGTAGCAAGACGTCGAACAACACAGCTAATATTTTAAATGCAAAAGCAGTAAATCATGATGGTGATAAAAAAACTGAATGTGGCATAAAAACAACAGAAACATATTTCACATGTAAGATTTCTAACATATGTAATGATCCAAAAAACTTAGAATTGCATCAAAATGAAATTACTTTTGCTACACAAGATAAAGAAAATGTAGAGCAGAATTTATTTGTGAGTAAACTAAAGTCTTGGTCTGCAACAAATAATATAACACATACAGCTTTGAATGAACTAATAAATTTAATTCATCCAAAATACCCATTTCTTCTCAAAGATGCTCGTACTTTCTTGGGTACACCTCGATCATGTCATACTATTATATTAGACAATGGCGAAATGTTATACTTAGGCCTTGAAAAACAATTAAAACTATTGCTAAAATACATTCCTTTTAAAACAACAAATCTGTTATTACAGTTTAACGTAGATGGCATTTCACCTTTCAATAATAGTTCTTATGAAATATGGCCAATTTTGTGTAAAGTTAGTAACTATGAAGACCAAAATCCCTTTGTTGTTGGTCTTTTCTGTGGGAAAGGAAAACCTCTACCCATTGAAACATATATGGACTTATTTGTTAATGAATTAAAAAATATATTAAGAGAAGGTTTTTTTTTCGAAGAACAAAAATACACTGTAAAAATAGATTTTTTTACATGTGACGCTCCAGCTCGAGCATATTTGAAGCAGATTAGCGGACATACCAGTAAAAACGGTTGTGAGCGATGTGTATTAAAATCACAATATGATAGAGACACTAAAAAACATTTTTACCCAGTTAATATAGAAGCGCAAAAGCGAAAGGATAGTGACTTTTTGTTAAGCGATAAAAATAATTTACATATTAAAGGGCCATCCCCGTTAATACCTTTAGAAGTAGGTCTTGTTTCGCAGTTTGTATTGGATCCAATGCACTTGATATATTTAGGGGTAGTTAGACGCTTGTTGGGAAAGTATTGGGTTGGGGGTAACAAAAAGTTTAAAATTGCAAACCTTCCACTTCTTGACCAAAAAATAAAATCTATAAAATTTCCAAATGAGTTTGGTAGAAAATTAAGTCCTTTGCGAGAAATAAAACGGTGGAAAGCCGTGGAATGCCGCAACTTTTTACTTTATTGTGTCCCTATTTTGTTAAAAAATCACCTTAAAGATGACCAGTACAATCATATTATGCAACTTCATGTAGCAATTTTTATTTTATCGTCCAAATATCTTATCGATAAATACTTTTTAGAAGCTAAAAATTCAATTTTAAATTTTGTGAATGAGAGTGCAATTATTTACAATAATTGTTTTGTCGCTTATAATGTTCATTCCCTGTTACATATTTGTGACGATGTTGAAATATTTGGACCCTTGACTCAATTTACATGTTTTGAATATGAAAATCTTTTAGGTAAATTAAAAAAATTAATTCGGGGCACTAATCGCCCTTTACAACAACTTTATAATCGATTAGTTGAATCGAGGGAATATATTTTTAGACCGAAAAAAAAAATTGGAATTATTCCTAAGGGAATTTTCGGACCAAAATATGATTACTATTTTGAATGTACAACCCTATATTCTGATTTATTAAAGATATCAAACAAATTTCCGGACAATACTGTAATGGTTAACAACAAAGTCGTTATTATTAACAAAATATATTTTCTTAATAACGAATATTATTTTACTGGTACGACTTTTAAAACCAAATGTAATCTTTATGTTAGACCAATAGAATCATCAAAACTAAAAATATTTTTTGTAAAAGGAGCGAGTTCAATAGAAAATAATTTTCTCTTTTCATCAATACAATGTAAATTTTTCGCTCAAAAGCACAAAGAAGGCTATGCCGTATTTCCAATTTTACATACACTCAAAATATAAGATTTGATTTTTTTTACCAAATAGAAATTTATAAAAAATTTATTTAGGTTTTTGGCAGTTCATTATCTGGTCTAATTGTAGTTGTAAGTACACCACATTTTCGTTTACAGTTGGAAAAATGTAATAAAACGATACAAAAATAAATTATTATTCGTTTTAAATTTTTTTACCATTTTGTTCATAATTTTTTTCTGATTATGAAACTGTTTGGTGCCAGCTAATATTGTCATGCGTTATTGTTTAAACCACAAAATTTAACTCTGTTAACACTATTAAATGTCAAAAATCAGTGCACTCTCAGCACGTAAAAAGTATACTTTCAATTTCTAAATTGTACTTTTCAATATTTTTTTATGGTAAAAAAAATTTGATCCGAATAATTTTTCAAGCGAATGCGCCAGTAATTCAAATTCAACAAAACAGTGTTACCATTTTTTAGTTATATATTTTTGTATTAGCTGAAAGTGTTATATAGTTATTAGTTTTTGTAAAACCTATGTGTGATAAAAAGTCTATACGTACCTCTCATTTTTAAGTTTTGTATAAATATTTATTTTAAAATATTTTATATGTATATTTTTATTTAAAAAATAATAATAAAATATATTTTCAGTCTTTATTGTGTATTTTTCTTAGCCATCTAGTTTACATCGCCTCAAGATTCATATTTTATATAAAATAAGTTTGATTATTTGATGATATAATAACATTACAATAAAAGACATCTAAAATAATTTTTAAAATGATATAAAAAAGATGTCTAAAATTTATTTTATTAAAGAGATCTAAAAATTTAAAAAATAGAGATCTAAATATAATCAAAAAAAGGAATCCAAAAGTAATGGAAAATATCAATCTAAAACTAAGAAAAAAAATTATCTAATAATAATCAAAAAAAGATGTCTAAAGACAATAAAAAAATAACGTCTAAAAATTATCAAGAAATAGAGCTCTATAAATAATCAATAAAGGAAGTTTAAAAATTTTAAAAAAATATATGTCTAAAATTAATCACAAACAGAAATCTAAAAAAAATAAAAAAGAGAAGTCTAAAAATAATCAGTTTTAAATAAAAAAAATGAATCTAAAACATCTGAAAATTACAATGTAAATTTTAGATCTAAAAAATATGTAAAAATAAATTATAAAATTTACATTTTTTAGACATAATATATCATACCAATAAAAGAACAGTATTATATTATATAAACTATAACGTCGAATATCAACATTTTTTTAATGTATTGAAAATTACGTCTAAAAATCATCTGTTTTAGATTAATATAATACGGAAATCTGGCGGACATTTTAACGGCAATATTGCCGTCTCACAACGGGTGGTTTATGATTATCTATAGACCGTTTTTTTTATATCCATTGGATATATTTTAGAGATCTAGTGGTTTCTTGGGATTTGACTCTCTAGAGATCGGTGACATCATTAACAGCAAAGTCGGCCAACTTAACCATTGTTACATGAATTGTAAATAATCAAAATTTAGAATTAATAATTTAGACAGGCGTTGCGGAAACATTGTTACATGAATTGTAAATAAGCCTAATTTAGGGTTAATATTTGAAACTGTCATTGTCTTAATTTTGAAATTGCCGAAAGTAATTAAAGCTAACGAAGCGAACTTGTTAGACGAAGTTTTAATTGAATTAAAAGTAAATAGAGAAATATTTGTTCGGTTTAACTTTTCTAGCTCTATATATTTTGTGCGTTCACTGAATGTTTATCGTTAAGAACGTTTTTATCTTTTAAAAACATTGAATTTACTTGGATAGGTTGAAAATGTGGATATACCCTAAAAGCATTGTTTTAAAAAACGCAATTAAATCCCATTATAATCCTGGATAATCTATATTAAGTAGACAATAGGGCTTGTTGGAAATAATAGACGCGGTACTGCAAATAATAAAGAAAATATACAGTTAACAAAAAAAACCGTATTGGATAAACTAATCCAAACATACAAAGTTTGAAAAATATTTAAGGTACTATCGTCAACGAAAGTGGCCTGACATCGCTGGGCGAGTTTTCGTTGATACTACCAATTTCATGTTACCGCCCACATCAGACATTGAGAATATTAACCTAACATAGAGATTCTACATCTGTCTCTCTCGCATTGATAACAATTTTCAATACACGCCCATTTTTTTACACTGTAACAAATGCTTATTAATTACTTGTGCCCATTTGCCTTAAGTTTTTTATATTTTGAACTGGCTATATCATGTTTTACGTTTATCGTTGCTTTTAATATTGAATATATTTTCCACATTGTTGAGGATTTCCATTTTTTGATAATTCACCAAAAAACGCCATTAAAACATTTTCTGCAAATGAATTTGTTTACTTTGTTTGTCTCCAATCCATAAAAAGTTTGTAATTTCATATTCAGATTTTTATTTTTGGGGCAACAAATTATCCAATATATTATTTACATTGTTTGTAATTTCAGGTGGTGTATTTTCAAACTCTAACTCTGAATCACTGGAAAAATTCATTATATTTTGAAATCGAAACTGACAACAATAATTTTGACAGTTAATCTTGAACTACGCATGACAATCAACTGCGTCAAGGGTAATGCTATTATTGCTAACCAGTGTGAGAATATTATTCTAACAGAAGTGTTACAGAATATTTTTTCAATCTTAAGAGAAGGAATTTCAGCATTCTGTAATCAAATATATTTTAGAATTGGCAAATTCTGTGATGATTGTGGAAAAAATATTTTATTATATTTCCGAGCCATGAAAGGTAAAGGATAGTAGGTATAATAGAATTGGATTTTCTAGGATCGAGTTTATATTCGTTTCGATTATATAACGAATAATAAATTTTATTGATTCCTAAATATAGAAATTTTATTGGTGATGAACATTTGTTTAGATACCTAAGGTTTTTGGGATGTTCATTCATTGAAGGTTCAAACACCCACAGCAGAGGGCAGCTGGATCGATGAAGATCTGAATCCTGACATGGAAATCAGAGCTTGGATTGAAATGGCCATGGCAAACTTCCTAAATATGCGATGGGTCACTTGACATACCAATTAGAGTTGAAGCCTGGACGCTAAAAGTTAGCAGTCTAATATGCAGGTTTACTCTGCATAACAGGTTATAATTTAAAAAGGAGTCGTATATAATATCATGAGAAAGTTTTTCCGCCAAAATTTTCAATTGGTATGAAAGTTTGTTATTTGAATAAAACCAGTCGTAGCTTTTGATCATTTTTAATAGTTCTTCGGTGGATAATGCTTTTGAACTGAGTTTTGTTTTTTCTGGACAACTTTGAAGCTGCCTTCGCTTGGAGTCTCTGGCCAATATTGCACATTTGAAAGATACATCTGTGAAAGGGTCGATTTTTATGCCGTATTCCGTAAAATATTTTTCTTGTACCATTTTTGCTGTTGTAATCCATCTTGACTTTACAGACGACACTCTATAGTCTTTGCCATTGACTTTTTTCATATTAAAGGCGTAATCCTAGAGAAATAGTCTAGTGAAATAATCAATTAAATTTAAAAATCTACCTGATTTGGGAATTTGCCAGTACTATGATTTATATTATTGTTAATGATTTTATGCGTTATTCATGTATGGGGTTCAGTTGCCAGTTTCTTTATCCGGTACGTGACCTTGTTGGTAGATGTACTTCGGCTACTTGTAATTTAACATTTATAAATCGACATCCCAAAATTTACCGCAATTTCATTTTCATGGCAGAAAAAATAACATATCCGCATGAGTGAATTTGACAGGAAACTTTAGGCCCCATTTCATTAAACTGAGATATTTAAATAGAAGTTTACTTGTGACTAAGTAGTTTCTGTTTTGTTGATGGAGCCGTTGACATTGTCGAAAGTTTACATTAATTTGAACTGTCAAGTAGAGAGTCGGCGGTTAGCAGCGTATGTTAATAGAGTTTCCAAGTTGTGGTAATATTTTTAAATAAATAACTTTATTATATATTTTTGTTTTTTCTTAGTTAAAATAATTATTATTTACTTAGGTATCAATAAGACCTGTTAAAAATAACAATAAATGTTTTTACTGGAAATACTGAACAATGCAAATAGATTTTACAAAATACATAGGTTAGGCTGAAGTTAACTCGACCACGGTCGAAGAGAATTAACTTATCTGTGATAGTTAGTTGATCGCCGATCCAGGATATCCATCCCCAGGAGGTAGATTCACATATATTTTTAGGATCAATGTTTCGTGCTATTGTTGCAGACTCCGAAATCTAAATTTACATTTATCAATCCATAAGATACATGGTTACAACAAAGTTCATTTAATATTTACGTTACAACAAATTACTACAAATTCAAGAAATGTACTTCAAACTCGCCATTTTGTATTTTTTTTATTTATAAAAAACTAAGCTATTAATACGTTTGTAATACAAATTAAAATATGCTAGATTTATTTATTTAATTTGCAATTGTTATCTGATATCATATATTATAATTATTATTTAAAATTTTTCGCCTACTTCTTGTATCACAGCAACATCAGGATGAAAATGACCAAATTTTATTTAATCTTAGTATATTTGAATCATCATCTTTCAGTGTTGTCCACTGCAAGACGTAAGGCTCCTCAGGAAATTTCATTTTATGCTCTTTGCATCCATTTACTGCCTCTGCTTTTTTAATCTATGAGTGGTGTCCATTGCAAAAGTGTATTACTGTACTTTTAAATGTATCTTTCAGTCTGTAATATGCAGTCCAATCTTGAGATCTTTGTTTCTCTTGAATCTGATTGTCTCTAGATATTTTGGTGTCAAGCCCAAGATATCAAAATTGATTTTATTTGTTATTAATCCTTCTAACCCTTGTAAGAAATAGTTGATCATGACTTTGGTTCTGCCCATTTCTTTGGCAAGCGGTGCTAGTTCTCTAAGCATTTAATATACAGGGTGGTCCGTAAGTAATGGGCCAAACTGAAATGGAAGATTGTCGGCCTCAAAATATTACGATCTGACGCAACTTGCTTCAATAAAATATTGATAATAAAAAAGATACAGGGTGGTAAAGTTGAAATGTAAAAAATAAGTTTTCGCAATAATTTGAAAGATATTCAATGTATAAACTTAAAAATTTAGTATAGAGTGTTTTATTGTATGAAAAATCATAAAATGATATCCGTTTTAATGTCATTACTAGAGGGCGCCACATGAGCCATCTAACTGGTGCAAAAGCTTCCTTAACTTTTTTACCCTTAACGTCAGCGTCTTTTTGATCAAAAAATATTAAAACTACATCATTTTTATGAAAATAGTGTATACCTATCATTAGTCTCAAAAGTTACTAGTTTTTGAGATAATCGCAGTTTAAAACCATTACATAATTTTCATTTTCTTTATTTTATCACTTTAAATTCTTATTAACGTAGTAGGCGCTGATGCGATGTCGTTTCTAATAGGAGCTATTAGTTAAGTTAGTCAAATTAAAAAATACCAAGCCATAATAATTTTTCAAACATATTATTTAAAAATATTAGATATTTGTTGTTAACAAGAAAATATTATGAACTATACTTTGGCAAGTTTATCTGAAACCGTGAAAGGAATGCAGTCGAAATATTCGACATTGCCATGTTTAACTATGAAAAAATAGAAGAACTGATTATGTAGTGATAATAATTATAAATGGGTCTTTTTATTATTAACAATATTAAAAATATGATTGAACGTTCATTTTATAATGTGCTTGTTTCGTTGGATTTATTCTATTAACATTATTTTCCAATTTATGAATATTAAAAGAGAACAATTTTCCAAATTTGTTATGGGATTCTTAAAGCTCTGGCAACGTTGTACGAAAACCATAATGACCACACCCTCCGATTACATAATTGGTGATTTTTATCGACCAGGTTACTTCTTATTGGCAAGCGCGTGCGTGAGATCTTCCCTCTCACTTCGTCAATTGAGTGATATTGATTTATCCAGTGGTGTTCGTATTGTCAGTTACCTTTGTAATTTCAGTTTTACTTGGTAAAATAGGTACCGTACGCCATTTGTACGTTTGACAGATATACGCCATGTTTTTCCTCCCCTCTTACCGACGCCCCGTAGCTACAGATAAACTTGCCAAACTATAAATAACTGTTATTTAATAAACAAGGAGAAAAATTCATCCAGTATACAACTACATAAATTTAAATATTAATTTATAGTAATTGTTCGATATGTTCACCGTTCACTTCAATACATTTATCGACACGTTTCATGAAAGATCGCCTATTATTAAATAAAACCATTGGCGTAAAAAAATCTTTTGCTGCTCTGATTTCTTCCCAAAGTTGGACTCGACTATTTATAGTATTTTTGTATACTATTTCCTTCATAGTGCCCCATATACCGAAATCCAAAGGATTAAATTCTGGACTACGTGGTGGCCAAGGAAACCGACTACCACGACCAATCCAGCGTTCAGGGAAAAGGGTGTTCAAGTAGTTCCGTACTGCACGGGTGTAATGTGCAGGAGCTCCATCCTGCATAAAAAACATATTATGTCTCAAATTTAGGGGTAAATCATCCAGCATATCGATAAATTCGTTTTGCAAGAAATGTAAATAATTGTTATCATTTAATCGTTGGGGTAACTCATATGGTCCCAGAAAATGTTCACCAATGATCCCACACCAAACATTTATTTTAAATTCATGCTGAAAATGCCGTTCTCTAGTTACATGAGGATTTTCAACGTCCCAAAAGTGGTTATTCCTTAAATTGAAAATTCCTCGGCGAGTAAATGTCGCTTCATCGGTAAATAATATCCTATTGACGAATGTGTGGTCAATATTTTGTTTATTACGAATATCACGTGCAAATTGATATCTTAAAGGAAGATCTCTCGGTAACAAATTTTGAACAGGTGTGAAATGAAATGGATGGTAATTGTCTTGGTGTAATATTTTCAGAACGGACGTTTTACTTATTCCTGTTGCTGCAGATTGTTTGTGGATCATTTACAACACGAACTAATATTTCATCTTCAACATCAGGCGTAATAATTTTCGGACGACCAATAATGTCCCGTTTCGGATGGAAAGATCCACTTTCCCCTAAGTTCCTATACAAATTTTGATATAGGCATTTACTAGGTTGTAATCTGTTGGGAAACCTTCGTAGATATTCTCTTTGCGCAGCTCTCCCATTTAAATTTTGTTGACAATAAATAGTTATCATATCTCTCTTTTCTTGATTTGTAAAATTATTATGCCTCGGCATTTCTTAATTTTCTTTAACTAACTGATACTAATTAAAATTTGCACGATGAAAATTACACTAATTAGCTGTCAGCTCACAAGTGATTAACTGACAGTAGAAATTATGACATCGGCACCCACTAGATCAATGTTTGTCATAATTTCAACGACATCGCATCAGCGCCTACTACGTTAATAAGACTAAAGTGATAAAATAAAGAAAATGAAAATTATGTAATGGTTTTTTAAACTGCGATTATCTCAAAAACTAGTAACTTTTGAGACTAATGATAGGTATACACTATTTTCATAAAAATGATGTAGTTTTAATATTTTCTGATCAAAAAGACGCTGACGTTAAGGGTAAAAAAGTTAAGGAAGCTTTTGCACCAGTTAGATGGCTCATGTGGCGCCCTCTAGTAATGACATTAAAACGAATATCATTTTATGATTTTTCATACAATAAAACACTCTATACTAAATTTTTAAGTTTATACATTGAATATCTTTCAAATTATTGCGAAAACTTATTTTTTACATTTCAACTTTACCACCCTGTATCTTTTTTATTATCAATATTTTATTAAAGCAAGTTGCGTCAGATCGTAATATTTTGAGGCCGACAATCTTCCATTTCAGTTTGGCCCATTACTTACGGACCACCCTGTATATGACTGAATATTATTGCTTCAAAATTAGTGTCATATAACGAATATTCCCAAAGTGTTTATGAAAATACTAATACCTTCAATATATTAATATATTTTTAAAATAGTACCAAAACTAGCTTGTTGAAAGTTTAATTACTATAATAAGCAAGTGTACCCTTTATTTAAGCTGAAATTTAAAGCAAATTTTAAAATATCTTCATTGACAATTCGTCTCGTTAATAAACATGTTTGTTAAATAAATCCGCAGTCTTTAACCAACGTTCAAATCGGGAAGGTGTGCTAAATATAAACCGTAGTTAATTTGCTCGTTATCTTTTTCGTTTTCCTTGTTTCAAACAGATTCTTTTTTAAGTCTACGTGAAACGTTTACGGATCAACGAGCTTTATACACCCTTCGCGCATTAATTCCAGAAACTGGTTTTGCCCTTAAAGTTACGTTATATACGAAGAGAGAAATTATATGGTGAAGGGGCGGTAACTTGAGCGACAGCAGGGACCATCAACTAACTAAATGGGTCACTTGAATAAAGAGATTCTTTTGGAAAATCCGCTTCCAAGTTTGAACACTAATTCACTCAGAAGTTTTGTAAATTCTGAACAAGACGAGAAAATAATGTCACGTTTTGGTTTTTTTTGTTTTTCATTGTTAATAGTATACTGCGTCACTAGGGTGGAAAGTGAACCAGCTAAGGGGTGCTAAGGCATTTATGCACGTGTGACTCTCAACTGTTTTCCGCCTACTTTTATGGCTATTAAAAAATAACCACTGCCCCAGCAGGCGTTTTAGGAAAGAATTATTTTATTGTAGAATTTATACTATTATGTATTTGCTCATCTTCATCATGAGGTATTCAGAATCGGACGCTTCTTTTAAAATTCGAATGTACTTTTCTTGTGATGGTGTTTTAAATTTTTTTGCTTGGTAATTTGTAGAATTTTTTATGAGGAAAGCTCTCGCTTATGGATTTTAGTGGAAATATTTATTATTTCTGATTTAAAAATGTCAAATTCAAGGCAAACTTTTTCAATAAATTTCAATAAATACATTTCAATAAAAATATCGTGGCATTATAAATTTTCCGCTCTTGGGTTGATAAACAATACTCCAGAATCCTGGAAGACATCTCTTATGCAATTGGTTCCCAAGAAAGTCTCTAAGACCCTACACTTTGTAGCATATCAAAAGGGAGGTCCACCCCAACTGAAACCTTAAGGATATTATATAAATAATAAACAAAAATTAAGAGGGATAGAGGAAGTTTTGTTGCAAAGTAATTTGTTTATTGGTTTTAATATACCTAATGGATTTCCACAAGTAACAGTTTGTGCTATCAATTTTAACTGGAATAGATGGAGATTGGAGTAGATACAACCCTCTATATGTTACATTACATACTACGAACAATATTTATTAACAATAATATAATATGTTGGTCAGACATTTTATATTAGCAAAACTTTTTATCAAGAATGACGTTTTTCACTAAAACTAATATTTAAACATTTTTCTCCTATAGGATACCCCATCCGTGGACACGCTGTACAAGGTGTTCCTATCTTTTTCACCTTAGTTTTCTTTTGTTTATATTTATTGTTGTTTAACCGTAAACGAATAAAAAGGATAGTGGCGTCCATCAACTCTTATATTCACCAGTTCCATTTATATACAACATTAACTTGGAGCCGAATCACATCATGCTCTTGCTACGGCAATTAGCTTGATTAAAATGCAAAAATATTACTTATATAAATTAAGTAGTCACAGACAATATAATCATTTAGAATCTAGAGTAAATTTTAGTTTATTTACTTTAGTGTGTAATTAATACTGCGGCCTCCGTGCTGTACCAAATGAGATAAGCTTCTCAAGGTTTACCTTATCTAACTAAGTACATACATATATTTAAGAATTTAGACAACATCGAAATTTACCTTTGCTAGTATATAAATTAACAAATAAAAATATTTCTTAGACAAAATTATTCTTTCCTCTTATACAGGGTGATTAACTTATACTCCGGAGTTTGATACCTCCATTGTCTTCAAACATATGAAAAAAAGCTTTTGTAAAAGTTATAGGTACAGTCAAGGTCTACATTTTAAAATTATTTCATAACATGCAGGGTGTTTCATTAGGTCACAGCATATCAAAGTTATGTTTTTTCAAATGGAACACCCTGTATATTATTTATAATTTTAATTTCGCTCATTTACCCTATTCCAGCAATATAGGGTTTTACTAGGTTCTATAGGGTACTTTCAAAGATATGGCCACTTTAGTGTGAAAACCTTGATGAAATCAGACACCCTGTATTATTTAATATCAACAACTGAGGGTTAATCTATCAACGCGTAAATAATTTCATAGTAGTCTAGATTTGTTGCAATTCATTACAATTTTGATAGCTATTATTCTGTGTACAGGGTGACCTGAAACTCGCACCTGATTTTCTCGGTTATTTTAAATTGAGCACCCTGTATTTTATATCATATTTAAAAACTACTTACAGAATACTCTAACTTTTGTTAAGCATTCTCTATACCTAAATTTTACAGTTAATAAGTTGATCACCCGGTATTTATATTTAAAAAATCTGAACTAGACGATATTTTTGAAGTTTAACCTCGCAGTGAGTTCAATTTTTGTGTCTTAAACAACGCATACTTGATTGATTACAAGTAAAACTTCTTGGAAATAAACTAAAGTTAATGCGTAGTAGCTACAATATTTCGTGGTTGGCTGGAAGATTCAATTTACGGAAAGGTTTCCTTTGGGAATGCCAATAGGTACCTACCTTAAAAATTAACTATTCCAAACTGTTTGGAGATTTAAACTGTTACAAAATAAACGCAGGAGTTCTTTAAACTATTATCGTTAATTATTATTATTGTTAATAATATACACAAAAAGTATCTAATAAGTGATTTATGAATTTGGAATTATGTTTCAAAGTAGTTTATTTAATTAAAATTAAAAATCAAAAAATAATCGGCATAAATAATGAAAATAACAATTATTCTAGAAAACTAAATCAAATAATACAAAGTAACTAAATAAAAAATTTAAACGATAAATTTAACAGTAGCAATAAAACTCAAAGTCAACCCACAGTATGTAATTTAATGAAAATATTACAACAGCGACATGTTTCGGTCACAAGACCATCTTCAGGCTCTAAGAGAAGAACACAATATGTCAGAGAGAAGAAATACAAAGTCAAATATATAAGACAAAATATAACATGTACAAAAGTCAAATCATATAAGATAAAATATAACATGTAATAGAAAATGATAGTTAGTATAACAGTAAATAAAGTATTTTAACATTTATAGAACAAACAAAATCAATGTTAAAACATAAACAAATATTATAATAAATTTATACAATGTAGAGACTCACCTCTATGTGCAGACTGCAGCGTTTAAACAATTTATAACAGCTATTGTGATTAAAGTAGGGGAGTATTTTAATGTGAAATTGGAAATAATGTTGTCAGATTGACGATGCTATTTCGATAGCGAAACGGCTGTCATTGCAATTAAAGTATTTATAGAATAAATAGTGAAAGTTAATACAACCTTTTAGTTGTTTATTGTTCTGAATAAGATGAACTTTCACACAGTAAGGAAATCAATAGTTTGATGGAAAAATAAAAATATCTAGAAAACTGATAACTTTAGGTATAGGGAGTAATTCATAAAATTTGAAGTATGATATTAGTACTTTTCGATAGTAATATAAAATACAGGGTGTTCCATTTAAAATTACCAAGAAAATAATGTACTAGCATTTTGACTTACCCTGTATTTGATTTAACGAATATTATGAAAACGAATATGTTTTATAATTTTTAACAGTTATTAAAAAACTATGGTTGCAATAGATCAATGTTCCTATACTCCTTTTTAATTATACAGGGGGTTAAACTTGATACGATTTTCAGGTAATATTGGTTATAACTTTTTAAATACCCAGTATAACAGAATAAAACTTTACATTGTTGTGATGTGGAAGTTAAGCAGATTTCAAATTTAAAATAAAATACAGGGTGTTCCATTTAAAAAAACATAAGTTTGGTATGCCACCATCTTATGGAACACCCTGTAAGATTGTAACTAATTTTAAAATGTGGAGTTTAAAGCTGCCTACAACTTTTGTTAATAACTTTTTTTTGTAAATTTTACTATAACAGATCTACTGAGCTTCCTCACACTAATCAATCACCCTGTATAGTATGTGCCAAAACAGAATGATACTGAAAACCTAAAGCATTATTAAACATGAAAAAATTCAAATAATGCAAATTTTCAGTTTTGCTTCTATACAAAATGTGTTCCAAGCAGTACTCATAACGCTTAACAAGATTGCTTGGCATATTATTAAAAAAAGACTGCTGCATTCTTCTGAAAAATGTCAAAATTTTTTCACTGAGTTCAATAATAGTTGCCCGTGGGTTTTCTGTAAAAATGTTTCAGCATACCCCATACGTAAGTATCAAGAGTTGTTAGATCAGGTGAATCAGAAGGGTATGTCGTCCTATGACAAGTAGCCCCATCCTTTTGGAACCCTTGGGTATTCTTGTGTATGTTTCTGGTACGACAGAATTGAGTAATGGATCTTCTACGCTCGTCTTCCATCAAGTAAGAGTCCAATAATCCATTACCTTACACTGCGCACCATTTTGAAGAGGTTTCTCTACGATGATGTCTGGTTGTTCAAAACCAAGAAAACGATTTGACTGTCGATTGATACATCCATTCAGATGGATGTGACAAAATAAAGATAAAACATATGTTCTCTCGGGAAGCTCTAGTCTCTCAGTCAAGAATAAGAGCCCTGAGGATGGAGATTAAGCTAAAACGTTTTGTAAATAAACCTTGGAAGTTCTGTTAAAAAGTTATCTCTTCAATGTTTTTTAAATTAAAATTTTTCACCAACTATTGTAGTTTAATATACTTGATTTGGATAGTTCTGGTTTATTAAATGTCTTCCACTGGTTTTGCATGAAATTGTTTCTCTTGTGCTCGAAGCTAATACAAACGCTAAAATGTAATATAATTTTCTTTGAAGTCCTTCCGGTTCATTTTCGACATATAATCTGGCTACTGCAAATACTTTATTAAGAGCGTATGCACTGGATTTTCGCTATGAGGAATGTTACGTAACATTTTCGGTTTAGCAGTTTCTGATAAATATAATAATAAATTGTACATTACTTTGTAAGTATATTACTACGTATTTTTGCATACGAGATGTTAATTCTTTACACACATTTAAAGTTGCACTGTGAAATATACCCCAGTAAAGCTGACACAACCACATTAGAACTTTGAGAAATTTTGAGTCCATCATTTTTAGCTAAATTATTACCCCATTCCGAAATTTGTTGCTCTTTATCGAGGGAGAATGGCAGAACAAAACCGCTGAGCTAATGTTTATGGAATGCTAAATCACACCATATTTTAGGTTCACGTTTGCACCCATTGCAAATTGCAAAGTTTTTTGGATCTATTTATTTAAAAAAATTCAAGATTTTGCTAGCTTTACCGTTGAGGTAGCCATAAAAAAATTCAAAACAAATCAACCAAGAGATAATAATTTTAGGCTCTAATCTAGTCCATTATATTTTTTTGCACTTCAGTTGGAGGACAAATCATGGGTTCTGTTAGCCCAATACCACCGTACATAAACAAGACTAGTAGAACAACTCACCCTTCGGCACTTTGATGTCGATGCTTCAAAGTAAAGCCGCTATCGTACGAAAACAAGCACGTGTCTCCTATTTACGTACATAAGCTGGGGGCCCGACAGTCACCGAGATCGGCGACGGGGTAAGGAAGGAACGTTTATGGGCGTTCCCTAGAGTTGGAATTCTAGTCTTTGTTAATGTTCGGTGCCAATACTAAGTTGGCTGTACCAAAAGGCTAGCAGAATACAGAATCCATCCATACAACAACAACTCGGATCAAATTCAGTAAGACAATAATTTTAGTCACTATTCGGGCCAATTTATTACCCTTTTTAGTGGGAGGACAAATCAAAGGTTCTGTTAGGTCAACACTGAGTTGGCTATCTCAAAAGGCTGGCCAATTTCTTAGGAACTGTAACATGTTCATTGACATGTTCCGAGCGTAAAATTAATTTAATCACACGTATAATTAAATCCTGCACTTAATCATAAATGATAAACATTTTTCACTATCTCACGACTTCAAACCATTAAAAAATACCTTTCGGACGACCAATAGACACAACCGTTTTTGAACGTTGAGAACCCGTTAAAAACTAACCAATCAGAACGCTCGAATTCCTCCCCTAACGGAAATTAACCGTTAAGATCATCGTAGCGCGGAGAGAACTCTTCCCTTTTCGCCTTCTGCCTTCAAAGAATGAGCATCATTTTGCGTATTAACGAATTCTTACCTTAGCCGTTATTTATACGGCTCCAAGTTACCGTTGACAATATCGCAAATTATTAGCTCCAAGTTACCGGCAGGTTGCCGTTGAAGTTACCGTCCAATGTACCTCCAGGTTACCTCAAAAGTAACTCCAAGTTACCGTTGAAAATATCGCAAATTATTAGCAAGTTACCGATAAAGCACCGATCCAGCTGACTACACCTGAAGTTCGAACTCTCCGGAGAAGTCCCCCAGATCTGCCTTCCTGTAGAAGTCGTCAACATCTGTAACCAACCGAAGCCGTACACATACCGCTGTGGGAGAAATCCGAAACCCTAAGCTAAGTACCTAACCTTTTGTGGCAAAATAAATTTGAACTCTTTACTTGAGTGTTTGTTTTAAACCCACAGATTTGCTGTGTGTGGTTGCCTATCGGTATCAGTATTTTAGTTTTTTATTGTTGTGTTAAAGTAGTCAAAATATTTTTAATATTCATTTTTTCTTTCTAGTTAAACTTTAAATCAAATAAGGTGTTCTGCTTTACACCTAGTTATTAAATTTTGTCGAATTTAAAGCAGTGGCGCCCTCACTCATCAATCATATCCTATATACAGAGTGTCGCTAAGCTGGAGCGTACCCACTCCTGAGTTAAAAGGTCTCATAAGCCGGGACAGCTCTCGAGGGAGTAATTAGTGTTACAAATTGGCGCCCTGCCTCTTTGGAAGAATATTGTTGCAAATTGGCTTCCTGCCTTTTTGGGACTAATATGGTTACAGAACAATCTAATCACACACCTTTTTAGCATCGAGTTCACAAGCCAATAAAGGACGTATAACGGACCATGTAGAGGCATTAACGCTAACTACAAATAACAAACGGGACTTTTCAGTCCTAATTGTCTTATTACCTACTTACGGTGAATTTATAGACAATTTACCCAAGCAATATTTATGATCTACTAATATTTATGAGATCCATTGTACTATTGATTTACAATTTTTTAATTTTTAAAGGAAGGTAACTATAGAAGAAATTATGAAGACCGACTAGGATGTAACTACCGAGTCAGAGTCGGAAACAGAGAAGGATATAAAAAGGTAACTAGACAAAGAACTCAAAAATTTCGAGTGGCGAGACATGGGACTACAAAAACAAATACAAGAAACAGAAAAGAAGAAAACAAATGAACACCTTAGGGAAGAACTGAGAGACGAAAAAGCAAGTCAAAGGAAAAATCGAAAAGACGAAGACACCAATACTCCAATAAGAAAGTAGAAACACCGACCAACTCGTAGAAGAGGCAAGCAAACGAAGAGGTGAAAGTAGAAGACTTACAAACAATCCAAAAACAACAAATTAGCTTTACGGAAGTGCGAAATAATGTCTACTGAGCACTTTAGTCGGTATAATGTTCAATTTCCGATAATGAGGAAAAGTGCAATGGCCAACTGTCTTGTGATAGCTACGGCTGACTTTTGTGATTTGTTATAGACAATTGAGGTGACCTACTGACCCTTTTTTGAGTTTTGCGAGTTCTTTACTTTAAAGGTTCTATGTTCCTCTTAAAGTCTGAAGGATGTGTTTTTGCTAACATTTCCCAATTAGGTAGACATCATTATTATTTTATTAAAGGTTATTAGTTATTCTTTCGGCGAGGCGTATTTATCTGTCCCAAAATGTGTGCTTATCAATTATTTAAATTTATTTATTGCAAGTATGGTTTTTCTGAATAAATATTACTTTTGCCACTTTTCTCTTTAATTTCACAAAAAGCTCATATAAATTTTCACTGAGAGGTGTACAGAGGGTTGCAGGCGAAGGAGTCACAGGAGCATTCAGGACAACACCCACATCACCGCTTGATGTCCTCCTGTGATTGACGCCTTTGCCATTGTGGATTATTACAAGCGCAAGGGCGCCTTTTATAAGGCTTAGGGACAATGGACATTGGAAAAAGAAAGGCGAAGGTCAGATAAAAACAGCACAAAGAATAGAAACAAAGCTTCACAAAGCTGTCCCAAAACTAAATAAATACAAGGAAGGCATCCCACCAAGGAGGCAGTTGAGTGACAAACAAATAGAATTTCCTCCAGGGAATACAATGTATTACATAGATGGCTCTCGCATAGGAGAGACGTCAGGAGCAGGTGTTCCTGATAGAGGATGGGTTGAATGGAGCAACGAGCGGGCAGAAGAAGCCGCCAGATAGGGAGGCAACAAATTTTACTACTGGCCCGAACCAATAATACCTCAGCTCAATGAATGAGCGGAGAGAGCATCAGAAGAACAATAGACCGACTGCATTGGCCTTAGGCAGGCAAAACAAACAATCGCCTATTCTGACTAAAAGAGGACAAGAAGGTTATTGATCAAATCCAGATCACAGCTGCATTTGCATGTCGCTATCCTTACTGGCCACTTTGGTCTTGGAAGATATCTACACCTCGAAGACCTAGACTGTCCAAACTGTGGAAAGGAGGGAACTTCTTACCGCTTCCTGGGCACTTGTGAAGTTTATGCACAACTCTGACAAAAGATCTCTGGTGTGCGAAGAATCGAGGAAGAAAACCTACACGCCCTTCCTACAAAGGTTGTGTATAGGTTTTCATAGAAAGATTGAGGCGTCTCGTGATGATACAGGGCGGGGTGAACCTGGGGCATGACAAAAAGGTCCTACTTGCCATGGATCAGCCACTCCGCTCATTATATTAATTTATTCATTGAATGAGAACTATTTATAATACTCAGGCAGTTAAGAACTGGTTTGGACGATAATATTTTTTTTTGTTAATTTTCCAATCAATTAGTTCTAGGTTATAGCCGTTTAATTTTGAAAAAACAGACGGACCAAATTGTAAATGAAAACTTTTAAGACCTTAATTTTTGTTTTGTGCATAATCTTTTGTATTGTACTATCTATGGTGGTATCATTTGGTAATATTACTTTATGTTAACTGCATAGTCCTTTTATTAAATCGCCTACACCATTATCCCCATTGAATAGCCAACTAACACCCTTTATACAGAATAACAACGAAATTGTGAGCTTTATCCATTCATTTCAATAGCAGTTTAACCGATTGGAAGGAATATTAAGCAATAAAAAAAAGTCAACTAAAATTGTGCATACAGTTCGATATTTATTGGATGTTCGTGCAATTGCATTCAGGTGATAGGCATTGATTTTATTGAAAGTCGTAGCAAGGACAAATAACTTTAATTACATGTATTTTTTGAGACAATTCATTTAACAAGCTTTATATTTGTGATACTACCTACAAAATCAGCTAATAAATCATCTGCATATCTACAGCAAAATAAAATACTGTTAGCAACTATTTTAAATTAAAGAGTTTGTTTGATTACAAAGTTTATATTGTAACTGAAGATATTCCGACGGGAAAATCTAGTTATTTTAGTCTATAATGCAGACGTTTCCTAATAAATTTTTTGTATTGTTTTCATTTGCAGCGAAATCTGTTAAATAATGTATGAGAAAAAAAAACTTACAGTTGACGAAGTGGTAAATCGGAAGGAAAGTAAAATGAAATAATATATGAATATTCAATGAGGGAAGGATTTTTCCAGCTGAAAAAACCGCCAGTCGAATGGAAATGAAGGAAAAATATCACTGAACATAAAAACCCACCCTAAGTCAATGAATTACTTATTCTTTCAAACTATAGTTCTCTGGATGTTCATTAAAATATGAAAAAAAAAACAACCTGGAGATTTTAATACTTTAATTAAACAGAAAATAGTAGCAATAAAGCTCGAAGTGAACCCACACAACCCGTCCATTTTTAATGAAACACCCTGTATGTTTTTATGATTTTTAAAGATCATTAACAATACTATCTCAACGAACTATACCATGTAGGGTCTATTATGAATTGTACAGGGTGAAATTTTAAATGATTAATAATTTTGTTCAAGATAGTAAATACATAAAATACTTGATTTTTTACATTCAAACAAATGCTCAAAATGTTCTCCATCTTGTTGTTGGCAATAACACAGTCTCCTATAAAAGTAGTTTCGAACTTTGTTTAAAGTTTGAGGTGAAATAGCCCGTATTTCTGTAGTTATTTATTTTTTTGAGGTCAGCAATACTAGTTGGCTGTGTTGCATATACTTTGTTCTTGAGATAACCCCACAGAAAAAAATCCAAGGGCGTAAGGTCCAGCGATCCAGCTGGCTACTCGATAATACCTCTTTGTCCAATCCATTTATTGGGGAAAATTTTATTCAACTAATTTCTTACAATTATAGCATAATGGGGTGTTGCTCCGTCCTGCTGGAACCAGATATTATCAGCCGGTAGGTTCGGATCTATTGCGTTGGAAACAACTCAGGGAACAACTCAGGAACAACTAGTGATGAGCAAATGCAAGACCAAGACAAAGACCAGGTTAGTCTTATTCTTGGTCTTGCAGTCAAATAAGCAATCTTGGTCTTGTTCTTGCAGGGTCCAGTCTTGGTCTTGCACTAAGACTCTTGCATGTCTTGCACTTTTTTTAAATTTACTGGGGTCCATTTTTACAAAATACAGAAATACAGAAACACTCTAATTACTGTCAAATCTTGGTCTAGCGTATAACTTGCAATGCTAAGTCTTGGTCTTGCATAAGTCTTGCACTGCTCGGTCTTGGTCTTGATCTTGCAGCCTGTTGGTCTTGGTCTTGCATTTTCTGCAAGACCAAGTGCAAGACCAAGACCAGTATCGCTTATCACTAGGAACAGTTATGTATGTATGTATAAATTAGGGGTGATAAGTACAGTGCGACCTATAGGATATATTGGGTCCCCCTTTACTTGCCATGTTCTGATGTTTTCTCAGATTTATAGCAGCTCTTCGAGTCCTATTTTCCTGAGGAAGTTTAGGACATCGTCGGGCTTCAAATCAGGTAGATCCCCCTCTTCTATTTCATGTGCTCCTAGGTATCTGGCACTAGAATTCTGCAAGGCAGGGCATCCTGAGAGTATGTGCAGTTAAATATTTTATTATTCATTAGTCAACATATCAACAATTGACAGACATTATTTACCGACTTAATTTAATTATATTGGCATAGTAGTTATCTATACAGTTTTTACCTATTCCTGACAAAAAATGTTAACAAAACCCAAAATATTGATACTTAGTGAAGAAATTTGAGGTCTGCATTCAGCTAATTATAAATAAAACCATTATTTAAAGTGTGAAACATTATTATTTTCACAATTTTATGTATTTACCAATCTTCTAAACTAACCCGACAAATAATTTTATTCCATAATTGGTTTCCACACTGTATAACCAATTCGATGATCGAGTTCAAAAATCGATTAACTGTCTGAGCTAATGTTTAATGTATACCTTTCAAATACATTACATTATTAACAAACTAAAATAAATTCTATAAAATATTTAGTACATATGATTTATGATCAATAAGTAATATTTTTTTATGTTGTCGATATATACAGGGTGTTTCTTTAGTAATCTAAAATATTATATGGGGCGCTTCGTTACTCAATTTTAAGACGAAAAGTTCATATAAACATGTGTGATAGGTGTTGTCGTTTATGAGATACAGGGTGTTGAATTTATTGTAATAAGTCAGTTCTGATTGTACGTGAAATTAATTTTTCCCGGTGACGCTACTGGTTTTTAGAAGTAATACGCAAAAACATGCTTATTCTAAGTGGCCTTTGAAATAATGTTGACAAGTGTCAAATTTGAAAACCAACGCAAAAATCGTACATTTTTATTTGATTGACTCTGTGTTTAGTTAATAACTATGCCAGTGTTTACTAATGTTGAAATGACTAATATGCATTTTTTGTACGGATTAGCGAATGGTAATGCCTTAGAAGCTAGACGTACGTATGCCCAGCGTTATCCAAATAATCGTTTACCATGTTCAGATACGTTTACTAAGTTACATATTCGTTTACAAGAAACTGGAACTTTTGCTAAATCGAAGAATATTATTGGACGACCCAGAACTGTGAGAAATCCCCAATTGGAAAACCAGATTCTTCAAATTATTGACCAACATCCAGAAACGAGTACAAGAAAAGTTGCAGATGAAGTAAATGTTAGTAACAAAACTGTTTGGAATATTCTAAAAGATAATTTATTGTATCCATATCACGTTCAACGTGTTCAACATTTGTTACCTACTGACTATCCATTACGCATACAGTATTGTCAATGGATTTTACGTGAAATCGCGAACAATCCGAATTTTGTGGCCAATATTCTATTTACGGATGAAGCCAACTTTTCTAGACATGGGATTATGAATTTTCATAATGACCACATATGGGCAGATGTAAATCCACAAACCATAAGTGTATAACGATTTCAATAAACATTTTCGGTCAATGTTTGGCTTGGCATCATCGATGATTATTTAATTGGACCATTTTTCCTTCCTGTACGGTTAACCGGTGAGACATACCAACATTTTCTAGAAAATGAACTTCCACTTCTTTTGGAAGATGTACCTATTATTATTAGAAGGCGCATGTGGTTCATGCATGACGGAGCTCCTCCACATTTTTCAGTGATTGTACGCGAGTTTTTAAATAATGTTTTTCCAGGCCATTGGATCGGACGAGGATCTCCACACCCGTGGCCCCCTAGATCACCTGGACACAATCCTCTGGATTTTTGTGTGTGGGGATATTTGAAATCGCTTGTTTACACAACACTGATATTAAACGTACAAGATCTTCAAAATCGTATCATAGACGGCTGTAATGTTATTCGTAACAATCCTGGTATCTTCGAACGTATTCGACAATCCATTAGACATCGAGCGGATTCTTGCATTTTAGCTGGAGGTGGACATTTTGAACATTTGCTCTGAAATGTATCATTTTTTCTTTATGTTTAACACATGTTGCTTGTAATAAAATAATAAAAAAAATATAAATCAGTAGCGTCACCAAGAAAAATTAATTTCACGTACAACACCCTGTATCTCATAAACGACAACACCTATCACACATGTTTATATGAACTTTTCGTCTTAAAATTGAGTAACGAAGCGCCCCATATAATATTTTAGATTAACAGTAAAAATGAATCTTGAAGATGTGCGTTGTTTTTATAATATAGAGATACAACGATTAACGAAACCTAACAGTTTATGTGTTCAATGAATTACGAACCAATTAATCCGTCATAATTCTATCAGAGATCGCTTGTTTTTATATAAAATATACACTCTAAAGTGCTACTAGTGGTCGAGATGATTTTATTTTAAATTAGTTTGTATCCAATCCAAAATCGTATTTGATAATGAATGTTGATTTTGTGTTTATTTACTTGGTAGGAGTATGAAATAGAGAGAAAATTTCACATCCTTGATTCTAATCGAGTAAGATTACTTTGACGCAGTCTTTTAAAATAAACTCGTTAACTCTTAGTAGATACGTTTTTCATCAACTGGAAAGTAATGGTTAATAGTCAAATTGATCTTAATTTATGGTTTATTATAGTAACCCTTACTCTATGAGATTCGTATTAGGCCACCCAAGTAACATTTTACCTGCATAAATATTCTGCATATAAACCACATATTATTATATAAAATACGGTTTTGGACGCACTTATGCAGGATAACTACCTGCAAAAGAACTTCATAACACTTTTATTTTATATAGATTATATAATTTTTAAGTGATATGAAGATGAATTGTAGGCCTGCCTTACTTCTGTTTAATACATTTAAATACCCTGAATTAATGTTTTATATTGGCGGTATACAGGCTTAGCGTAGGCCTGCAAGTCTTTTGTATAAGATCTTTTAAACAACTTGAAGGTAATATCTTTTACAGAAATTGTCCAGGTCAGTGGCAGATCTTGTATCCATATCAAATGATTTATCATCCACTGATTGGGAACGTTTAAAAGGTCAATGCTTTTACAACCACCCTAAGGTAAAACTTTATACCCGCATTACCGAGTTTCAGTTCTTGATAAATACCCTATCCATACTAATTCGGCTTATATCACACACGACTGATCGATTTTACATTATTAAAACCAATCTCAAGCTAATTACTCTACTAATTATTATTGAAAGAATACACACAAACCAAATCGTTTAATTTAGTTTTTATTACGATTGCACTTATTTAAATTGCTAGTTTCTTTATTTTAATTCGATCGAAGACCAGCTTGCGTGTCTCACGGCAATTTGATAATAACCTAAATTCTCTATTTGTACATTATTGTGTTTTCTTTGTTGGGCGATAACATTTTTATTCAAGATTTATTGCCTCAGCCAATAATAATAAAATTGATAAAAATACGATTTATTTTGTTAAAACTGAAAAAGTAGAAAATTGTTTCCACCTGCAACCAAGGTAAAAAAAACTTAACAGTTTCTATACCAAGCTTGACCGTTTTCTATGAAAAACAACTACTTCCTGGGCTATATGCCCCAACGGACATTGAATTACATTCCAATAGAAAACGTGATGACGACCGACTTCGTCGATACTTAAAACCATCTCTATCGATTTGCAAATCAACGGGAAGAAAACTACTCGTAGACCGGTTTCGACATTATTGTGTCTCATCAGTACGAGGTATGTAGTTCTTCTCAGTATAGTTTGATATTTTAAGATTACAGAATTTCCTGAAGTTTTCAGTAAATACTAGCTAGCAACGTTTCTATTGCCAGTATTTTTACCATACCACAAGCTTTGGTGTAGAGATTGCCCGGAGAAGAATTAGAAAAGCAAATTTTAGAACAAAAATAATATTTTGATTGGACTACAGTTTTATTTAGGAATTTGACATGTACAGGGTTGGTAAGGTTATGGTATGAGGCGAAATAAGATACAGCCAATAAAGCCAGGATACAACAAGTATACCGCTGTGCTATACAGATAAAGCAAAGTTACAGCACAGCTAAAGCATGCATACCGCCTATCGTACAATAAGGTTCTTGAAATTCAGTAGATGTTACAATACCAGTAATCTCGTAATAAGCAGTCCGTAGATATATGTAATAAATTCCATTAAACCCAGTGCAAGAATATCATTTAACAGCCCTAAGAAATCACCGGACTCCCTTTGGAAACCCAAGAGACTTCAAGCTAAGTGCCTCCTATTTTTTTTCACTTCCTTCTGGCAGACTTTTAAAAGCACAAACCTGACCTACAGCGTCAAATAAACGTGGAGTCGAACCATTCCTTGAGGAAGAGTTCATAGCCCGGATCTGCTAAAGAGTGATAATGTCATTGCAAATTTGGCGCCCCTACAGGTGCTTTTATAGTTACAAATTTGGCACCCCACGTTACACGTGACGCACTTTTGTATCAACAAGACATTTTTTGAACCGGTAAAATTACTGAATTAATAAAAAGAAAAATATAATAATAAATAATAAAATTTTGGTTCAATAATAAAAATGTAAGTACCATAAATTGATTATTATTCATTCAAAACAATTCAGATAAAAAATTATGTGCTTTAGTACATGTATCTATAGACATGTTTCCCATGTTTGAACTATTTATAATATTATTTTATTAATTAACATATAAATATTTAATTACACCAAATCAACACTTTATGATTCTTGTAATCGATAGATGAGTAATGAGTAACCACTGTATCTCGTGATGAAGCTTATAAAAATATTTCATGTCATTATTAACTAACATAAAAAAATCAAGATTTATAATATGCATCATAAATCGACCATGATGCGCTTATGCATGCACAAGATTGCACAACATTTCACGTATATTGTATTTTTCATTTTAAATATTTTCCTTACAGAACGACAGCTTTAGTTTGAGGTGATTCCTCTAAATCAATTGCAATATTTTGTTTAATAACTTCGTTCGTTGCAGGCCTCCCAGTTTTTGGCAATTTTCTGACAGTTTCGTTGGATTTACAACAGACCACGCTATTGCCGAAGTTGTTCACATCCCAGGCTTTTTATTTAAGGCAAATGTGGTTTTATAATGTTGATTTCCACTATGTCAAACATTCAGGACAAAACTCTTATTTTTTAACTGGACAGAAGACGTTGCCAATAAAGGTAGTAATGAAATAGCTCAAAGAAGAGGATCCTGAAGTTGACTTTTTAATAATTTGGTCCGATTCATGTGTAGGGAAAAATAAAAACTTTTACACGATCTGCCTTTATCAATACTTGATTTAAAGCGACATGTCACCTTTATCCACTTACGTCTTAAAGACATTTATAACGATAGTCACAAGATTTTTCGTACATCTCAACCCTGAATTGTAAATAATTGCAAGCACACTTCGAACTTAAATAAGCCAATTTATAATAATAAAACGTATTGACAGAACTTTTTTAATTAAGAAAAAATAACTTACCTCAATGGATCTTTGGTATGTCGAATGTATCGCGAACATTCTCTTTTGTGGAAAGTTGCTTCTATCCAACTCCTTGCTGGAGCCTGAAAAGAAAAGAATAATAGAAAACCACTGGTAAAACTTTTCTGAATTCTCTAAATGTTTTTAGCAACTTTAAACAAATAACACAGACTTCAAATGTTAACACGGATTAAAAGAAAAAGGAGTTCAAAACAACTTTTTAACTACTTTCTTGTGGTTCCCCTAAAACTGAAAACGCGCCAACAAAATGTGGGGAATCAAGCGTAATATACGAGGTGCATTCGAAAATTTGATTTTGAGTCGAGAATAAAGTACTTTTATTTCTTTTGACTGTTAACGTCCTTCTGAAAAGTGTAGTTCTTTTTCACGGGTATGAGGACAGGCATATAAAGAAACCAATCAAATTTTGGCCGACGTTTCGTCGGTGTGCCACCATCTTATGGAACACCCTGTAAGATTGTAACTAATTTTAAAATGTGGAGTTTAAAGTTGCCTACAATTTTTGTCAATAACTTTTTTTTGTATTTTTTACTATAACAGATCTACTGAGCTTCCTCACACTAATCAATCACCCTGTATAGTATGAAATTTAACTTTAAATATGTAAATAAGAGATCTTGTATAAAATGCCGAAGTCTACTGCCAGTTACTAAGCGGTTGCTAGGGAAGCCGTGCGTTTACTTTACCGTGCGTTATAAGGCATCTTACATTGATTGAGGACTGTGTGTTATTGATCGCTTCGTTTATCTTAACTGTGTTTTTAACTTGATAGATGACCTTTTTGATTCTTTTGATTCAGTGGAATTAACTTCCAACGGAAACAAATTTCGAATAGCCTTTACTAACAGGTCGGCTGAAAAGTCCCCGTTCTGACCTATAGATGACGACACTAGAATTAAATCCATTTCAGTTTTAGATAGTATCAACCTTCAAAAGATTCTTGTAAAAATTTTGACAATGTCGGATTATTAGTTTGTGAGATATTGCATTTTTAGTGAAGCAACTTTTGTTATTTTCAAAAAGATGGAAAAAAAAGAATTTCGTGTGCTTATTAAATATTGTTATTTGAAAGGAAAAAATACAGTTGAAGCAAAAGCTTGGCTTGATAATGAGTTTCCGGACTCTGCGCCAGGAAAATCAACAATCATTGACTGGTACGCAAAATTCAAGCGTGGTGAAATGAGCACCGAAGATGGTGAACGCAGTGGACGCCCTAAAGAGGTGGTTACCGACGGAAATATCAAAAAAATCCACAAAATGATTTTGAGTGACCGTAAAGTGAATATGATCGAGATAGCTGACACTCTAAAGATATCTAAGGAACGTGTTGGACATATCGTTCACGAATATTTGGGTATGCGGAAGCTCTGTGCGAAATGGGTGCCGGGCGTGCTCACAATCGACCAAAAACAGCAACGAATTGATGATTCTGAGCAGTGTTTGCAGCTGTTAAGTCGTAATAAACCCGATTTTTTGCGTCGATATGTGACTATGGATAAAACTTGGCTCCATCACTACACGCCTGAGTCCAATCGACAGTCAGCTGAGTGGACTGCGGCGGGTGAACCGCCACCAAAGCGTGGAAAGACTCAACAGTCAGCTGGCAAAGTTATGGCCTCAGTTTTTTGGGATACACACGGTATATTGTTCATCGACTATTTGGAAAAGTGAAAAACAATCAACAGCGACTATTACTGTGCATTATTGGAGCGATTGAAGACCGAAATCGCGAAAAAACGGCCCCATATGAAGAAGAAAAAAGTGTTGTTTCATCAAGACAATGCACCGTGTCACAAATCATCGAAAACGATGGCAAAATTGCATGAATTGGGTTTCGAATTGCTTCCTCACCCACCGTATTCTCCAGATCTAGCCCCCAGCGACTTTTTCCTTTTCTCTGACCTGAAGAGAATGCTCGCGGGAAAAAAAATTGGCTCTGATACTGAGGTAATCGCCGAAACTGAAGCCTATTTTGAGGACAAACCGAAGGAGTACTACAAAAAAGTTGGAAGGTCGCTATAATCGCTGTATCGCCCTTGAAGGCAACTATGTTGAATAAAAAAAATGAATTTTGTCAAAATATTATGTTTTACTATGGTAGACCGGGGACTTTTCAGCCGACCTGTTAAATATTAAAGAAGAGTAAATTAATGTCAGAAAAATATTAAACTCCTGATTTGGTTTTAAAAAAATAGTATGGAATTGTGACATTTAAATAAAACAATTATGTCGATATTAAAATTAAAACAGTTATGAATAAGAGAATCCAAACTGAATTAATTTCTTTTTGAATTAATTGTTGTCTAATGCCATCAAACGTTTTTGAGTAATACCTAACATACATCTGACTACCTGCATTTCATTTTCTTGAAGCTATTCCACATACTCTATAACAAAAAAAGTAAAAAAATAAATGGTATATAAATGAAAGGGTTAAGAAGCACAAATGGGAGTTATTAATTCCATAATCTGGATATTCTGTGAATAAAGGAGCAGGTAAATCTTGTATGAGATTCTAAGTGAATGAACGCAGAGAGCAAATTTCTCGTTGACCTTTTGTGAATGTTAAAAGGAGAAAATATGGAAATTAGCTCTTTGAAACAAATGCTGTGAGAGTAGAGATAGCCGACGCATCTTAACGATGTGTGCTTGTGTGCTTAATTTAGAGAGATATGAGAGATGAATGTAAAACATTAATGAAGAATAGTTCTAAGGAAGATTAGTTTTTTAATCTGCAAAAATCTTGGGATACATCTCTGTAGTTCATATTGTAATGTTTTCCTTATTTATTTATGTGCATGGGATAAATTATACACACTATGTCTAACTACGGTCTATTTATTTTATAAAATACACAATTAAATTACTTATTTTATATACACTTACTTTCCGCGCACTAATTTTTCACTGTTCTAGCTGATAAATGACTTCTTCAAGCGTGTATCGCCTTTTATATATCACCCTAACGTCTTTTTCGAGAAATAGAAAATGACTAGAATATTCTAGAAGGAGCATTCGCCATTATTTAAAGTTTTAGACAGGGCCTGCTTCTGAACTTGAAGACTTTGAAACAATATTCACATAAAACAAAGAAAAATAGAACGTGTTTGGTATATTTATGAATATTAAACGTGCTTTTGATTTTTTAGGATTATAATAGTATCCTTTAAGATTATAATATACGTGTGATAAAATTAATAGCAATTAATTTATTTGAAAAAATAAATTTGTATTTAATTTCCATGAAATATCAAATTCTCTTTATATTAGATTCCCGCTGTGTGAGTTAAAATGAACGGGAATGGAATTTAAAAAAATACCGTAATTTCAAATTATTACTGAGGATTTAAAACCAATAAAGGTAAGCTTTTTTTGAGACGTTAATAAGCTTAACTTTTAATTTTGCGAAAAAATATTATGTTAATCAATATGCGCTATAGACATAATCTGTATTTTTAGGCTGGGTCGGGTAATTTATGATGATAGAACGAATAAAATTTTATAGATTCAAGCGGATGGCAAAAAATTAATATTTTAAACAATTTTTTGACCTTACGGACAGTAACTTTTGTAGCAAATGACAGTTATAGTCTTTCCAATATTAATTGCTAAAATCCATTTAAAAGTGTCACACAGAGTGAGTTAGTTTACTAGGCTTCAAAATAGAAAAATGGCATTTAAAACGACATATTTCTCCCGTTAAATATTCACTCTGTATCATCGGAATCCAGCTCTGTCTAGACCGGTAGTTGTACAGCGAGAAAACAAGTGGGGTACGGACTTGTTGACAGCTTTTAATGGTCCGCTGTATTATGTTGCGTGCAGGGGTCTCGGGGTGGTTTTTTGCGGCAGTTTTTTTATAACTCATAAAATCGGTGTCTAGTGTTAAAAAGGCATATAGTATACCTAGATGAGACTTGGTTTGACACACTTGATACTGTTCAGTATGGCTGAGTAGATCAGTTTCAAAAATGCAGTTTCTTCACGCCGGAAGTGAAAACGGTTTTGTACCAAATGCGTTACTACTGTCTGCGAAAAATATTAAGCAATGTTCAGCCGAAAAATGGTTTCAAGAGCAGTTCATGGAAATGTTGACAGAACAAAGATTTTTTTGATGTACCAGACTATAGAGGGAAGAGGTAAGGCGGACAATCTGTGTTGCAGAAATTGTTCCCCAAACAGTTTTGGATATAGATGTCGCTGTTTTACTAAAGGACCACTTTTAAACCTAATTCCATCGAAAATAGGAGTGGCATTACGAAAACTCGATGGGGAAAGTCCCCTCGATACGTGTGGTAACTCGAACCGTATCCAAAATGGAATTATCAACTTCCTTCGAGTAGGATTCGGGTAAACTCGTAATTTTTTATCTACTGGGATGACAATTTTAATAATTGGAACAACTTTATAAATCATAAATAAAACTTCAAAGTTGATTATATGTACAAAATAAGATATTGTCACAAGAGCTGAATTTGCTTCCCGAGTATAATGGGGGCAGCAAATACTAGCTAAGGGGTGCTAATGCATTTATGCACGTGTAGCACACAACTGTTTTCCGCCTGCCTTAATGACTAATTGTAGTTGTAGAGAATTGAACCCGAGCCGTCTGGGTGGGAGGCAAGCATTTATACCATTGCGCTAGCGAAAATAATTTCGTTATGCGAATTTATACTATTATGTATTTGCTCACCTTCATCAAGAGGTATTCAGAATCGGACGCTTCCTTTAACAATCGAATGTATTCTTCTTGTGATAAAGTATATATATTTATATAGTATATAGATTTATAATTTAAAGAATTTTGTTTGAGGAAAGCTCACATTTCTGATTTAAAAATGTCAAATTAAAAGCACACTTTTTCAATGCTAGAATAAAAAAATCTCCCTTGGGGTGATAAACAATACTTAACCCCTTATTTTTGGTGTTTATAGGATTGATTTTCCGAAAATACAATTTTCTTTTAAATACTTACGTAGGTCGGTATATACATTGTTTTAAGTACACAGGTTGTGGACAAATAAAGTTTTTATATTTCATAAATCGTGATATCATTTATCTAGATGTTGCGAATCACTTAAACTTGAAACATATTTGCTATACACTTCTGGAAGGATAAACTTTATACAATTGTATAACTATAACAAAAATGTCTTTAACATTTTCTTCGCAAGACGATTCGCAACTGAATGAGAATTAAAATTAAAGTCTTACTGACATGAATACTGTGAATTATTGTAAAAAATATATACAAATAATAATAAATAACAATATGATATAAAACCTATTAAATGATAAACTAGAAATATGTTACATTTTACTCTACAATATAAGAAAACAATTGTTAGTTGTCTAATTGTCTAAATACAAAAAGCTACATATTTAATTAATCAGTTTTACACAACATTTTATTTCTGTTAAATTGCTTAGAGTGTCTCCAATCATACCCAGCACCGCATGAACAATCTAGGCATGGTTTGTGTTGAGCCAGTGAAAAAAGATTTATTATTGTAGTTAGAGTAGGTACTATCAATTTAGAATGCACTCTACTAAGCAAACTTTACTATTTTATGTTTTAGAAATTTTCGACTATTTTTGACCTTGACATGCAAACAGGGCCTGCATTAACACTTTTGCTGCCCTAGACAAAAATGACCCCCCTTTTCACTCCGTTTCTTACTAGCAACAAACGGACAGAGTTAACAACATTCTAAGGACACCAAACAGTTTTGCAAAGTTTCTACCTAGTCAATTTTATTGTTCCATAAAGTCCTTGGACTCGAAGTGATGCAGACCAAATCTATTGATCCTTAGTCTCTCGAGCTGTCGACAGCTCATCCTAAGCCTGACATAATTTGGTTTGGTTCCAGTGACTTTAACGCTGTCTGGATATAAGAAATGATTTTTATATTTTTGTTCCTGCAGTCACGCTTAAACATTTCCTGCAGACCCATCTCCATTGCACAAACCTCTGCTTGGAAATGGATACTATCATTATCTTGTAACAAGGTCAATTACTGTGTTGAAATAAGAACGAACACCATCGAGAAGCAGGTATGCATCCTCGACCGCATACCGACCCTTCGATGCTATTTTTAGCCTAGGATAACAACACAAAGGGGTCCCAAAAAAGGGACAAACTAAGGGAGATAAGAAACGGAAAGTTAAGGGCAGTCCTCGCTAGTTATTCGGCCGTGAAACATAAATTTCTTAAAAATATTTATAACGCTACTACAATATATTTTTGGTTAAACTTTTGTAGTTTTAATAAATTTGCATACCTTTTAAATTTCTTACAATCTTTATTTAAGGAATCGCAGATAGCTTCCTCCTGGATATTGAGCAAAACACTCGGGTTTCCTTGAAATCTAAAAATCTTTAGTGTGACATACATATTTTTTCCGATTTTTTCCAATTTCTACGGGAAAGTGCAGTCATTCTCTGTCCTAATCTATGGAAATGAAAACTGGACACTAATTTATGGGTACAAAGGATCACTAAGGACGAAGTATTTCAGCGCATGCACAAATAATAACTACTGAACACCATCAATATGAACTACTATACTTCATAATGAAGGGCAAAGTATAGGGAAAAATATCAGTAGAAAGACGCCAGGACTCATGGATCAAGGACCGCTCGTCCTTCGTTCTTCGTATTGAAGTTTCCAGAGCTACAATTGCCATTTGAATGACCAACCGGTGATAAGAAGAAGCAAAATAGTTTACTGAGACTCAGTATTTTTACGTCTACATAGATAAGGTCATTTTCCAGACATCTTGTTGCAATATTTTTAAGAAAAGTATCCGGTAAATAGTTTTTAAAAGATGTAACACCAAAATCTGTTGTAATTTATCGTTGCAAACTGGAATGAAGCAAAAGTTAAAGATACCATATCAGGGCATTCTGGCATATGACATTACGTTATTTCTTAATGACTTTCTTGTTGATAGGACGAATAGAAAAAAGTTTTACACAGGATGTTCTTGACGAATTTCTCTTTTTGTTTAAACCCTCTGCACAGAGGTGCCTTGAATACTTTCTTCCTGTATAGACCACAGTGGTCGTTTCCAGAAATATTTTGGCTGTATTCTTTTTTTAGGTTCTATCTAAGTAATTCCTTTGAATGTTTCAGCATCGCCCCATCTTTCAATATCCCTACTAAAAATATACTTAATACGTGCAATGAAACTATAACTTTTCTCAGAATTGCTATTTTAATTTTTTAATGTCGACTATTCAATTTTAACTTTTAACACATGCATTCTTACAAACCGAAAATATACGTTTTTTTCTCCACATTTACACTTTCCAAAATTAAAAACAAAAAATCGGTAGCGATAGCAGGGCATGTAAAGGGCATGTAAAATGTAAATTTCAATAGCGATAAAACCTTAGACCATATACAAATAGACGTCAATTTTCTGTCCTTGTTGTGAAGCCAAAGTAACTTTATGTTGTGTTCTATAACTAATGTTTACAAACAAATCCACGTTTGAATAAAACTTCTTCGGTTGTTTTCGTATATCTTCGACTGCACTGTTTCCTATAGCATGGAACATTGCGAATCATATGTAAACATTAATCTTACCCTGTTCATAAACTAATTGTGGTATTGTTTTCGTTGTATTAATTTTGGGTTAAAGTTATGATTTAAGAATTTTGATTTGAGTTAAAACCTTGTTAGGTACCTATTCAAATACATTTGCGCCGCTGGTATTTGTTGTTTGTAAACTGTACCGCCCACACACCTCATCCCGTAGCTCCGCGAACTTCATGCGACAAAGAAAGATAATATTGGCTTCAGTATGTTGTTCACAAAAATGACGTCACAGCCAGTCTATTTGTATATGGTCTAAGGATAAAACTCATCGGCATCTAGCCTGCTTTTCGCTGGTTTTAAAGTACTTCTTTTGTACGCTCAGCTCTTGAAAATAAAATATGACGAAGTTATGCATTTTCAGAAAAATGACCTCTCATTTTCCAGTTCTATTGAATTTTATTACAAAAATATACGTTATGTTGGTCTACATCTATTCTTTCCACATCTGTTTTCAAATTTAAAATCGAACAGCGCTAGTAGGGAGGTTACAAAGGATGACATCAAAAAATTAAAATTGCATTTAAGAGAAAAGTAATATTACGCTTTGTACGGATTTTAAGCCCTTAAAATCAAAAATTGACTAAATATGAAGAATTGAAAAGGCTAATTTTCATTTTTCACTGAATTCTATCGGTTTTTAATTATTCAATAAACTCGTTTTGTTTGCATTTAATGCGTTTGATAAAAATAAAACTGTTAATAACTAAACTTACACTAAAATAATTTTTGTTTGGGCTATAACACATAACCTTTTTTTCTATTTATTTGTATAACTAACCTAGCTTAATTTTGCACTCTAATAAAAAGAAGAATATTAGAGAAATTTCCTTTGATATTTACTATATTCTAATACTATTTTTAATGCTTGACAACATAGTCCCTGTGACCTGCACCTATAATTATATTGAGGTGAATGTAGGAGTGTTTTTGTTGTCATTTTTACTTATTATATTTATTTTTTGCTGACCTATAGATATAAATACTGGACCTGTGTGTTTCATTTCATTATTTTTGCTTGGATTATGGATTACATTGTTCATATTTTAAATGATTTTTTCAAGACTACTTTGTCTCTAAAGAAATGTAACTTTTGATCAAAAATACTATAAATGTATTTTAAAAAAATACAGATTGTTCATAAAGAATTGCTAAGCACAGTCTACTGTAATTGTTTGATTGAATTACTTTATGTTTTATAAATCTTTTGGTCCACGAGAGCCCTATATAATTATACACGTGCTTCCTCAAGTATACTGTTACCTATTTTTCACTAGTGAATAATGAACCATTATTTACTGCACGGCCTCAGAACAGCACGTATGTCTAAGCTTGGTATGAGAATATTAAGAAGTGTTCATTGGATTTTTCTTTGTATTTTTTTTGGTTTATAATTGTTTGATTTTGACGGTTTTTCCCTGGGTTGTAGTACTATCGGTTGAGTTTGTTTTGACTATATCTATAGAGGATAAAATTACCCTTAACGAGGCAGTAATTTTTTTCCCGAAAATCCTTTTTTTTCATCCTAGCTCGGAAACGGTTAAAAAATATGATAGATTAATATTGTCACCTGCGTCATTTGACGTATTCAGTGTTGTTTGATGTAGCGCATAGCTTATCAATTTAATTATCCACCGATTAAATGTACATAATATTATCACTTCCAATCAACAACACACTGTTTTTGATAAGATTTCATATAACATATAGGTGATTAAGCTGACTCTAACATTTAATGGATATTGTCTCTCTTAATTAGAAATTGGCGTATTGGGTATATTGATTGAATATAGTATGCATAGTGAAACATTTAAAAACATTCCATAAATTAAAATGTATACTTTTATTTATTTCATTTCCAAAATCAAATAAATAGAGAAAACTTATCTTGATATATTGGGCAATAAATTGGCAAAAAATACTGATACATTATTTTAAACGGTTGTTTGGACGTTTCAATAAATTTATTTTACCATTTTCGAAGGCTAAAATCCAATTAAATTGTTTATTACTAATAAGATATTAGCATATCTTCAAGTCGTCAAGAAATATTGAGATTGATGCTGATGATGCTTTAACAATAATATAGGTAGTAACATACATCAAGATTTAAAACAGAATTAAAATATAATAGTGAAGGCATCAACAAAATAATATTTACAATAAATTTTAAAATTTCATCGCACTTTCTCTTTAAAAACAATATTTTTTCTCTTTTCCAACTTCTTCTCTCTTTTATAAATTAATTCAAAGCCATTCTCTGATAGATACTAATAAATAATTTATTTTCAAAAACTAAGTTCCAATTATATGTATCAATTCAATGAAATATACAAAATTCTTTGTAATTCTTTCTTTGTAATGTTTGTGAATCATTCAACAACATGAATTACAGTTCAGTGACTATTTTAGATAGAGAGAGCTAGAACTATACTCCAAGATATGAATATTTGAAAGCAATATTTATGGAGTGCCTTCACAATTATGTTTTCAATCCTGCTTATGAATGTTACTACTAATATTATTACAGTCGGCATCAATCTGAGTAAAGCTCGAATTGAAATGTGATTTTAAGAAGTGTGGTTAACAACACTTGAATATCAAGGCCCTCATGGTATGCAGCAACATTGTAGGAAAAAGCTGGGGAGATAACCTACGTTTTCTGAAGGTACACGGCAATAGTGAGACCATTAACCACCAATGGAACAGTGGGACACAAGAACTAATCAGTGTAAAATGAGGAATAATCTCTAGAAGCTTCAGTATCACTGAAGCATTGAAGCGGCATGTATCCACTGCTGCAATTGACCCCACTGTACAGTCAGCTAGAAAATGTAAGGAATAAAACAATATACAGAATGATGAAAGAAGGAATTATCAGGGAAAAACCTCGATCACTTCAATTTGATCAAACTTGGGAAATGCCCCAAGATGATATGTCAAAGAAATTCAACTTTGTGAGAAAATTCATCACAATGTTGAGTAGGTACTAAATCTGAATGGGAAAAAGAAACCATGCAGAATTTAAACCAAAATACCATAAAGTGGTATACGGACGGTTCCAAGCTAGACGAGGGAAAAGGAATAGGAGTTTTTGGACCAACAGCAAGTACTCAGAAAGTTTTGGCACATACCCAAGCATTATTCAGACAGAAATCCGCGCCATCGACAGATGTGCGAACCAGAGTCAACTTGTGGGATCAGCTGTGGTGCAATAACTAAGAAAAAAGAACGGAGAAGGAAATACTGGAATCAACTGAGACAAGCTAAGTTACTGTTGGGAAACCATGACCAGACGAGATTTCCTAGCTGCCTCAACCTTAGCAAAAAAAGGTTTGGGATTTTAACGGGAATATTCACCGGGTATTACCTATTAAGAAGTCACATGAAAAAACTAGGGTAAGTAGATGAAGCAGTGTAGATTCTGTGAGCAAGAGGACGATGAAGAGGGTAGATGACATGGTGGTGTAGAGCGTGTACATTAGCCCGAATATTAGCCTGGAGGATTATGAGGACGATCTGAGGGTAAAAAAAGGGGAGACGGGGGTTCGTCGTTTATTGACGTAAAAGCATGTGACTAATGACCGGAAAAAAGAGTTGGAGAGTAATAAAGGAAGAGGATAGTTTGAGTTTACACAGGTACGTGGAGACGGATATAAACAAAAAGGAAGATTGAGGTGACAGAAGAGAAAAGAAGTTGGACAAAGGCTGAAGTGGAGAGTATGAGAGCTAATTACTGGCTAATTATTGGTGGAATGAGGAAATAGAGGTGTTATGGAAGGAATTTTAGCAAGAACGGAGAAGAATATTGAGGGGAAGAGGTGGGGTAAAGGGTACAGAGGAATATAAGGAGAAGAAGAAGGATCTCGAGCGAAGGGTGGAAAGGTAAAAGAGAAAAAAGTGGGAGGAGTTACGGGGGGAGCTGGAAAACAATCCGTGGGGTAAGGCATATGAAACAGCGGTGAAAAGGATGGGAGGAAGCCGAAACGTGGTGCTAGAAGAAGAGTGGGAGAAGGAGATTATAGAAAAACTATTCACGATTGAAGAAGGAAGAGGGGAGGTCGTGAGTCAAGAAGGGCGGGAGAAGGTTAGGAGAAGGGAATGTTCAGATGGCGAATTAGTACGAATGGGTGAAGAGTGTGTGAGGGACCGCCGCCCGTCTTGAAGTATGCTAGGGTAGTGATTCCGAGGCGGGGGTAACGGCGAGTTTTGAGGTGGGTTTGGTTGGTAGGCATCCTCTCAAGGGTGAGTCCAATACTGTTGGACTCACCCTGTATAAGGACCCATCGAACATGAGTTTCCCATCTCAGCCCTAAAAAAAAGAGGACGAAACCTCAATACACATACTCTCGGCCCAGCCCCAAACTTTCTTAGAAAAATAGGACCAAGATGTCTAAGAAAAGATCAGACCCATGACAAGTAAGAGGAGATACATTAGATCTTATAGGTCGTAGTTTGCTTGTTCTTGTGTTCTTGTTATGTAGTACCAAAATTTACATTTTTCTTTACTTAAAAATTTGTTTCAAAGATAAATTTTCTCTCTCTGTATACCTAGATTTTTTTAATTACCACCACCAAAAGCTAGTGAACCAACTAGCGTAACTAATTATTTTTTTGGCGTTACTAAAACATCAAAAAATTACGATACAGCTAATGATTAATTGTGTAAAACTCATTAATTGTTAGTAATAATAACAAAATAATATACGAAACTTACAGTTGACCTAAAATCGTTTGCCACTGGCCATAAAAATGTGGAGAGAGATGTCACTAGAGAGTCAAAAATGCCATGACGACGCTGAAAAGACACGTGTTAAAAAAGATACCTTTTCCAAATGAAACAGTTAAAAGCAATGGTTTATATCACATGGGTACTGTTTGTTGCCAGCGTAACGTCATGTCGCTATTTACGTAATAGGGAATTAAATAAAAACACGCAATCCTTTCATACAATTTTTCGCTAGATTTTTCATTCAAAACTTCATCATAGGTTTATTTATAAGTTATTCGTTGTACGAGGGTTGTCTGAAAAGTTTCCGACCTAACAAAGATATTAGACATTTTTTCTTCAAATTAAATTTTATTTTTCTACATAGTCTCCTTGTAAGTTTATACACTTCTCCCAGCGATGCTCCCATCTCTTCAACCTGTCCAAATAGTACTTGGCGTCTTTTTCTGCAAAATAGTTGTTTACGAAGGTGATGGCCTCCTCATTCGACGAAAATCTCTGTCCTCCGAGCGCAACTTTTAGCTTAGGGAACAAAAAAAAGTCGCTTGGAGCTAGATCTGGTGAGTAAGGAGGGTGGTCAAGCAGTTCAAACCGTAATTCGTGGATTTTCGCCATGGCAACCGCTGAGGTGTGAGACGGCGCATTGTCTTGCTGAAACAAAATTCTTTTTTCTGCAAATGTGGCCGTTTTTTCGCAATTTCTGCCTTCAGCTTGTCAAGTAATGATGCGTAGTATGCTCCTGTAATGGTTTTTTCTGTTTGAAGATAATCGATTAAGATAACTCCATGACTATCCCAGAAAACAGTTGCCATCACTTCCCCAGCCGAAGGAACAACCTTTGCTTTTTTTGGAGCCGATTCCCCCTTCGCAGTCCATTGTTTTTACTGTGTTTTTATTTCTGGAGTATAATGGTGTATCCAAGTTTCATCTAAAGTAATTAATCGGCGCCAAAACTCTGATTTATTGCGCCTAAACTGCGCCAACAGAGAGTTGGAAATGTTCATTCGAACACGTTTTTGGTCCAAAGTGAGCAAACGCGGCATCCAACACGAGGACAGCTTTCTCATGCCTAAATCTTGATTCAATATGTGACAAACACGTTCTTTGGACATGTTTATAGCCTCTGCTATCTCTCTAATTTTAATTCGACGGTTGTCTAGCACCATTTATCGTCAGTGGTTGCAGTTTTTGGACGTCCCGAACGTTCATCGTCACCCAAGCTGGTACTGCCACGTTTAAATTCAGCAGCCCAAAATTTCACGGTGGTAAATGATGGTGCAGAGTCCCCGTACACAGCGTGCAACTCGTCTTTGATTTGCGTAGGCGTACTGCCTTTCAAAAACAAATATTTAATGACAGCTCGATACTCGATTTTTTTCATTTTCATAAAAACACTGACTCACTCAAATGATTGTCAAACAACAACTGCGCGTCCAAAATGGCTGAAATTTTAGTGGGTACCTTTCAAAGCATGCGCAAACACCATCCCCAACTTTTGTTTACGAGTGCTGCCATCTTCATGTTGAAGTCGGAAACTTTTCAGACAACCCTCGTATTTTGTTAAAAGTTAAAAGTTATTGGATGATTTTAGTAAAGTTTATCATTTGATTACTTGGCAGATCAATCTCAAAGATACACTGACATGTTCTACCATTTACAACTAAGATTCAAACACCAATTTAGTCAAATTAGATGATTCATACATTCCCTAAATATAAATAGCGATCTTACATAAAATATTCATAGCGTACATTGCATACACATTTTGTTAGTACCAGATTTCTAGCAAAAAGCTACAATGATTTGTTAAATATTTCTATATTTAGATTTAATTAAAAGCAGCATGATTTTTATAATAAAAAATTTATATTAGTATATATCTGAAAAATATAAAAACTGTTCTCTTCACATTGTTGATGATGTCATCAAAGCTACTGATCGTGGTGAATGTACAATATTGTTTATGTTGGTTAAATCATGATCTACTACTTGATGTATTAAAATATATAGGATTTTCAGAAAATGCTATAACCTTATTCAAAAATTATCTCAAACATAAGCTGCAATGAGTAAGTATAAATAATTCATCTTCCGAATATTCCACATTTACATCGGGGGTTCCTCAAGGTTCCATCCTGGATCCCTTGTTATTTGCAATATACTCTTCTTAAATCTTAACACGGATCCAGATCTGCTACCAACATGCCTACGCCGATAATACTTAAATATACGGTCACACTGGGTCCTCCCTTTGACTCCAGAACACCGACGTAATCGCCTTGAGTGGTGCAGAGAACGGTCACTCTGGGATCAGGAATGGAACAGTATTGTCTTTAGTGTGTTCCGATTTTTATGTCACTTACTATACTAGTAGCCATTTTCAGGAGATTTAACAATGAGAAAATACTCATAACCTTTTGATCTTTCAATAACATTAATAAATAAGATCTTCTCAAGATTACGGCTACGGCTACACTAGCAGATTAAGTAAATGTGAGTGGTAACGTCATTCAGTGGTGTTTACCCCTCCTACAGATTTAACCTGTACACTAGTTAGTGTTGACAGTTGTCAGTTGTAGTGAGCACAATAAAAACACAGTTATAATTTGAATAAATATTTATTTTTAATCCTATTTACATAATTATATTAAAAGAAAATTGAGTAGGAACTTATGTTTTTGGCTTCTTTTACTCCAAGCTTTATGTATATATTTTTTTCTATTTTCTAGTAGTGTTTTCTTATTTTCAATTTACTACTAAATTACTACTAGAGCTTTGTCAAAGCAATTTCAAAATATTTGCTTTAGAAATTATAAGAATCGTAAAATTTCTCATTTAAAAAAACAATCGGCTAAGCATACATAATTCACATAAATAAATAAAAACTTAAAATGTAATTTAAAATAAATACTTGAACTGTTTTGCAAAATAAAAGAATTGAACGACCCTAGGATGCTTGTTGGGTTATTCTAACGGAATAAATTACAGAGATACAAAGTTTTCAGACCTGCTGAATAATTAAAAGACAAATTTAATTTTCATCCTTTCGTGTTTCAAATGTTTTTCCCAAAAAATTCAAAACTGTTGGAGGTATATTATAATGCAGTAGAGTAAGGATTTGACTTGTAAAAACTGACACGTCCATGGCGGACGTCAGCTGCGGATTCAACAGTTAGAACCCGGATTGATGTAGCGAAATCTCAGCGGACTAAAACAGAGAGATTGTTGAATCGATCTATTTCTATAGAAACTCGAGAAATGAGGGAGAAAAGAAAATAAGAGGGCAAAGTCTACAGGTTGCAGTTACATTTATTTGAGGTTGTCATTTATTGAATAAAAGCGGACTTAAAAAAATTACTGATAATAAACAATTAGTTAAAGAAGTATAAGTGCTTTTCCTTGAACCGTCATTGTGATAATGTTGCTATTATTTAACAATTAAAGGTATGTTAATATATATTTATACAAATTAATATTAATATTAATAATAATAATATCGTCGTGTAAAGGCTACAATATTCATTTTTGGATTGTTAGTGGATTTTAAAAAAATCAGTATAAAAACCGGAATCTTCAACTGATAAGGCTGAAAATTTTATCAATTGTTTATTTCAGTAAAATATACGGGGTTGGGATAAAGTATGGAACCAAGTAAATATCTTTTAAACGAAATGAACGATATTTATGAAAATTTGAAGGTAAGTGCAATGGAACAAAACGCATCTGATGTACATTTTTTTCCGGTTTAACCGGAAATGCCATCAACTTCTTTAATTTAAATGGGACACCCTATATATTTTTACAGATTTTGAAAGAGCTTGTTATTTTGAATTCGTAGTTTAGTGTAAAAAAAATTGTAAAAAAGAGGAATAACTCACTGTTAGAAGTACAATAGATGTACATTTAATTATTTTAGAATAATGAGAAAAAAAATTACTTCAAATGTACAGAATGCTCACCGTTTACTTGTTGACAATATGCCATCCTATTAACAAATTCTTGAGTCACTCTTTCCAAGACTTCTCTACGTATTAGTTCACATTCATCAATACTTCTTTGTCTCAATTCCTATAAGTTTGTTGGTCGTCTAACGTAAACACGTGATTTTAGATAACCCCAAAGAAAAAAATCTAACGGGCTAAGATCCGGAGAACGAGCAGGCCACTCTATGAATCCTCTACGTCCAATCCATCGATTTGGAGAATTCGCAACCAGAAAATCCCTAACCCGTCTATCATAGTGGGGAGGTGCTCCATCTTGTTGAAACCAAATATTTTGTGGTAATTGCCCATTCTGTTGAAGTGCAGTAATAATTTCGTTATTTAGTAGATCCAAATACTTGTCACCATTCAAGTTTCCGTCGATAAAAATGGGCCTATAAGCTTATTTTCGACAATTCCCATCCAAACATTTAACTTCTGTGGATGCTGGGTATGTGTTTCATGAATCCAATGAGGATTCTCATTTGACCAATACCTTGAGTTATGGCGATTAACTGTTCCATTTAAACAAAAAGTTACCTCATCGGAAAAAACCATGCTAGAAGCAAAATTTTCGTCGACATTACAGATGTCCATTAGCCGTTCGCAAAATTCCAGCCGTCGCGCGTCGGTCAAAATCATCGTATGACAATTCTTGAACCAACTGTACCTTATACGGATGATACTTTTCACTTTTTAATATCTTTCCTACAGAACCTCGACTGATACCATGGTTTAGTGCCAAATTTGTGGTGGAAGTTTGAGGTGATTCTTCTAAATCGATTGCAATATTTTGTTTAACAGTTTCGTTCGTTTCGTTGCAGTCCGCGGTCTTTTTTTACCATCCCAGTAGTATTAAAACGTTGTAATGTTTTAGTTACTGTTGAGCGTGATATAGGATTTTTCTCCGGATGCAAATTATTAAAAATATGACACACTTCTTCATGAGTTCTAACACGATCACCATAACCGATCATCATTAAAATTTTAATACGCTCTTTTTCACTTAATTGAACCATTCTAAATTGTGCAATTTATTTCCGTCAATTAGAATTTGACACTTGAAGAACAAAAGACGTACTAAACAGTACTTGTTTATTTATTACTATGCATGCAAACAACATCAATTAGTTTATCCAAATAGTTTTTTGTTCTGATGCAAAAAACTCAAAGGAGGTTGGTTAAAGTGCTATATTCCTCGTTTTTACAAATTTTTTTACACTAAACTCAGTATGTATGAATTCAAAATAACAAGCTCTTTCAAAATCTGTAAAAATATATAGGGTGTCCCATTTAAATTAAAGAAGTTGATGGCATTTCCGATTAAACCGCAAGTATATTATTATCAAAAAAATGTACATCAGATGCGTTTTGTTCCATTGCACTTACCTGCAAATTTTCATAAATATCGTTCTTTAAAATCAGATGAAAACGATGATATTGTGGTATTGAGTGTATAACATCTTGAATTTAGAAAAAGGAATATCGAAATATTTTCAAGGTAGAAGCGAAAAAACATTGATTTGATAATTGAACATTTCAAAAACAGAACAGTTTGATTGTGTAAGAAATCCTTTTGTCTTTTTAGAAATCTCCGGTTTTAATTTAATTAAAGAAGAAAGTCCGGGCTGATGTTGCTTTCATCAGGCAGTGAATTAAATTTCAAATTCATTGAAATTAATCCAGAAAAATTCTCCGTGAAAAACCTGGACATAGCAGGAAAGGTAATTAACACAATACAAATTACTATTTTCCACATCGAATCTTTGTGTAGCAGGGTTTTCAAGCTAGTCTTCATATAATCGTTAAGCTCACGTATCAGTTTTTTATGTACTGTAATTTCAAATAGTTTTAAATAAAATTTATAATACAAATTAAAATTATATGTAATTTTTTTATAAAAATCAATCTTTTAACATGGGTGATCAAAATTATAGCGACGGTCAGCAAAAGTCTGTGACACTTGGTTTTCATTAATAATTTGTTCATTTTTTATTACAGAAAATATTTACTAAAAAAATTAATTTGCAATGTTAATTCTTTTAAATTTAGGTATTTTTTTATTAGAATTTTATTATATATAATTTTTCATAAACAGTCTCGTTATTTAATAGCCAGACCTCGTATATTGACGGCGAGCTGATAAAACATTACATTACAAATAAAAATTTGACAGTTGAACTCACAATACCTGGGAAATTAAAAAATTTCCTTGATTTTCTCAACACATTTTTATATACAGTGCGGTCCATATGTATGGAATAAATTCATTTGTAGCGTTATTACGTACTATATGAAAAAAAACTGAAACAGGTCGATTTTTATTCTTAAATTGACAATTTACAGTATGAAAATATTATCCCCCTCCAGCACCCCTTCGGAATTATAAGCACCCCCTCGAAAATTTTAAATTACAAAGGGGGTCGTATGGCACCTCGTTGGAAAGGGATTTTAGTCCTCTGTTCAGCAATATAAAGTTTTTTAAGTTTGGTGCAATCATAACTGAGAAAATTGATTTTTAAGATGTAAAATTTTGATAATGTCTCTAACACAAAACTTTACGTAGAATGAAGATAATAATGTCACATAATGATTAGAATGTGTTTTTCAATGTATTTGACTTAAATTAAATGTTCAAAATGACCACCATTCTCTTCTTGACAATAACCGAGGCGATATTGTTTGGTCTATTAAAATAACTTTAGAAATAATCAGGTATTTTCGTATCTGTTCTGCAAAATATTAGGAAAAAACTTTGAAGATATTAAAATAATAGTCAAAAAACAATTGATATAAATTGATATAAATCTAGTAGGCTGCTGTCATTTAGGTATTTAAAGTTACTAAAAGACGTCAGTATAATATTTGTGCGCGTATTAAATTTAATTATGGCTCATTTGTCCGAGACTCAAAGAATAGACATTTTAATTATGATTGGTTGTGGTAATAAAACCAGAACTCAAAAGGAGGTTTGTGAAATTTTTACTAATAAATACCCTGGTCAACACGTTTCGCAGTCTACAGTTAGCAAAATTGAAAAAATGTTTCGTGGAACTGGACATGTAAAAAATATTGAAAAACCAGGTAGAAATGTTCAATTTACTGATGAAAAAAAGTTAGATGTACTTCTAGAGATTGAGGAAAATCCGCATAAGACAACTCGAGAACTTACCGCCGACAATGATGTAAGTAAATCATCTATTTTGAGAGTTCTGCATAAAGAAAAATACCACCCTTACAAAGTTCAGTTGGTTCAGGAGTTAAATGAAGATGATCCTGATAGAAGGCAAGAATTCTGTGAATTGATGATGGATAGAATGAACGCAGATTTGCAGTTCATAAACAAAATAGTTTTTTCTGATGAAGCGACGTTTCATTTAAACGGAGCGGTTAACAAACAGAACTGTAGATATTGGAGCAGAGAAAATCCTCACTGGATGTGTGAGGCTCACACTCAATATCCTAAAAAAGTTAACGTTTGGGCTGGTATCATTAACAATAAAATTATTGGCCCTTATTTTTTTGAGGGCATAGTTACTGGTGAGGTTTATCTAGATTTTTTTATTAACTTTTTAGTGCCTACATTACAAAGAGTTTTTCCTGATGTTAATCATCCAAATGAGATAGATCGATCTATTTACTACCAACAAGACGGAGCTCCACCGCATTTTGCACGTACTGTTAGAAATTATTTAAACGAGGTTTTTCCCAATAGGTGGATTGGAAGACGTGCGGCGATCGAATGGCCGGCTAGATCTCCCGATTTGACTCCTCTCGATTACTTCTTATGGGGTTATTTAAAATCTAAAGTATATGTTAATAGACCAAACAATATTGCTGATTTAAAAGTTAGGATAACGGAAGAAATTAACAAAATAACCCCCGAGGTCATACAAAATGTTGTACGAGAATTCCAATATCGCCTCGGTTATTGTCAAGAAGTGAATGGTGGTCATTTTGAACATTTAATTTAAGTGTCAAATACATTGAAAAACACATTCTAATCATTATGTGACATTATTATCTTCATTCTACGTAAAGTTTTGTGTTAGAGACATTATCAAAATTTTACATCTTAAAAATCAATTTTCTCAGTTATGATTGTACCAAACTTAAAAAACTTTATATTGCTGAACAGAGGACTAAAATCCCTTTCCAACGAGGTGCTACACGACCCCTTTGTAATTTAAAATTTTCGAGGGGACGCTTATAATTCCGAAGGGGTGCTGGAGGGGGATAATAATTTCATACTGTAAATTGTCAATTTAAGAATAAAAATCGACCTGTTTCAGGTTTTTTTCATATAGTACATAATAACGCTACAAATGAATTTATTCCATACCTACATATGGACCGCACTGTATACAAACGAGTATATATTTTTGAAGCAATTCCCTTTGAAAACTAAGATATTCAAATCTACGAGAAAACTACAAATTATCTTTATACTAGTTTTTTAAACATTTATTATTATTTTCTTTAGGATTCTATATTTTAAGGAAACAAGACGCCACTGTCTAAAATATCAAAAGTACAAGTATATAAAACTTTTAAGGGAAATCCACTTAAGTAAGAAATGATATACTACGTCGACTTTCCAGAAAAGTGTTAAAAATACAACTGGAAAGTAAGTAAAGGTAAGACAATAGTGAAAATTGCAAATAAATATTTGTAAAATGAATGTTTTACAGAAAATCCAATTACCCTTTATTGTTGTTCGTTTTTGAAGTAAGCAAAATGACAACAAACAAAGAAATTACTGTCATGTCGTACTAAAAATTGTACAAATTATTGGTGCTGGCAATGAGACACGAATTTAAACTATGAAATTCCATTGTCTACTTTTACGTATTCTTGAGATGTTTTATTTTTACCATTCCTACAGTTCTGGACTAATTACAATATAAAATGTATGATATACAGCGTTCAATCCTAAAATAATTAAATGTTTTATAACTACAGTTAACAAATCCCAACAATTTATTTCATAATAACAGCTTAAAGAATATTTATGTAACAAAACGATCATTTTGAAAGGCTTATTTTTGTAATAAAAATACGTTTCATATTGCACAAAATCTCTCTAATTGAAATTCCCATATCTAATTTAATTATTAGTTACAATTGTGACCACTAGTGTAGAAACCACAACTGGGGAAATAATAATTCAGTTTTTAAATATTTCATCTCGCAATTTCATTTCATCTGGTTAATCCCACATACAACATATATAACAAAAATAAAACCGAGCTACCTGTGCATGTAAATAAATAAAATTGATTGTGTTTATTTAATTGCTTATTTAGAAAAATGTTCCATATTTTTTTATTGCTACTCATTCAATTTTTTCGAATTAAAATATAAATAACTTTTTGTCCATTTTATTTAATAGCATCATGTTGTTTTCATAATAAACCCAAATAGAGAGTGGTCTGAGTTTCAGACCTAAAATACACATATGTCCAAAAGTTTGGAATATTTCATCTTTTTGATAATTTTTACAAATAATTTTTTTGATATAAGTAAACATCATTTTGCTACAACTCTAGCCAATACTAAATACAGTCGACAGAAGCAAACATGGTCCGCGGAAAATATGCCAACTAATTTCAAGGTTATCACAATCAGCCAATCACGAGCCAATGTTAACGATAATATCAATTTTAGTGGCTGCATAAGTGAGATGAAAATACAACTACAGCGACAAGGACACGCCCACCCAGGGTTCATGTTTGCTTCTGTCAACTGTAAATCTCAAAGTCAGATAAACATACAAAAAAAATGATTTATTCTTTTGAGGTGAACAATGTACAATGTATTACAAATTTTCTTTAAATAAATTAATAAGTAAAAAAAGGTTTTTAAAAAAAATTAATAATCAGTATTTCCTCCATGGGCGTGTATGCATGACTGTAGGCGATGTGGCATGCTATCGATTAAATGGTCGAGCTGGGCTTGCGGAATTTGATGGCCATCTTAATGTGGATATTCCTTCTTCTTCCAAAAATTTTTGTACTGCAGCTGTTCGATGTGGAGGTGCATTATCATGCAAAAACACAAATCCATCACCTACTGCCCCCTGGAATAGACGCACAACAGGATTTAAAACTTCCTCGATGTACAGCACCAGTGATTCTTCTCTCCAAACCCAGGAGAGGCGTTCGTGTATCCCTCATAATACCACTCCAAACCATAATACTCCCACCTTCAAATAGAACACGTGGTTGGGCTGTTTCTAATCGGGCTTGTCGTCCTGGGGCCCTCCAAACTAGCGTTCTTCGCGAATCAGAAACCAAGTCAATTCTTGATTCATCAGAGAACATCACGTAATTTCAGTTAGGACCATGGTGTAACATTTCTTGAGTCCATTGCAACCTTAAAATTTTTTATTGATAGGTTAGTTTGGGAACACGTAGGGGTCTTCTGCGATACAAATTTACCGCATTTAATCTTCGTGTAATTGTTTGCCTCCAAGAACATTTTCGATTGTGAAAATGGCGTCAAGTTCGACTTTGGTTCCAGTACAATGTAACATGTCTATCGCCATGCTACCTTTCCTTAAGTCACCGTCCCCCCGAACTCTAAAATCAATTCCGACCCAATGTATTATTAGACACAACCGTACCACTGTCAAACTTACCCCCCACAACAGAACGTACAAAACCCTTGCAAACGAACGAACGTAACCGGAAGCCCCTGTCAGCACCCTTATAAATTAGCAAAACGCCACGCTTCGCTCTCTTTCCGACTAAACCACTCCTAGAGACCAGTCGTTCACGAGATTCAGAAAATACATTTATCTGGCTGTATCACAGAGGATACAGCCGCTAGGTTACCGCTAAGTTACCGCTAGGTTACCGTTACCGCTACGTTACTTCCAGCATGAAATATAGCCAATAGTTGCAGTCTTTTCTATGGAGAAATCTAGCCAATAGTTGCAGTCTTTTCTATGGAGAAATCTAGCCAATAGTTGCAGTCTTTTCTATGGAGAAATATAGCCAATAGTTGCAGTCCTTTTTATGGAGAAACCTAGCCAATAGTTGCAGTCCTTTCTATGGAGAAATCTAGCCAATAGTTGCAGTCCTTTCCATGGAGAAATCTAGCCAATAGTTGCAGTCCTTTCTATGGAGAAATCTAGCCAATAGTTGCAGTCCTTCTTCTGAAGAAATATAGCCCACGTTAGCAGTGCCTTTGATGAAGAACCAACCCCCAACAACCAATACTTCAACTACAACCTCGATGGATTAACCGAGCCCACCGGATCACACAAACACTAAAGATAAGTCAAGTCCTTTTATACACTTCCACTTATAATTCCTGTGGCAATTTACAATTTATTATCAATAAACCAATATTCTTTATTCAAAGTTTGATTTATATACCCATGAACTATAAGTCTTAAGGGTGCAGCGTGTTCGGTTGATATTAAATGTAGTTTATTTTCTTGCCATCAAGTTCAGCTTAATTATAAGGTGTTTCTATCTTTTTCACCTTAGTTTTTTGTGTATTTTCTGTTGTTTATTCGTAACGTTTAAAAGATAGTGGCGCCCTTAACCCTTATATACCACCAATCCTTTCTATAGTGAGCATTAACTTGGAGTCGAACCACTCCTTGGGAGAGTCTCTTAGCCGGGATCTTTTTTTGGGAGCTAGTAGTGCTGCAACAAGTAGCTCATTTAAAACAAAGTGCGTTTTCTCAAGGAGAAAAAACTATTGTTTTAAATGTTCATGATGCACTAATATATCAAGATGCATCAGCAACTGTTCGTGATGTGGTGACTAGGTGCTCCAATATGACCGGTGTTAGTGAACGAAGTATCTATCGATTTTTAAGTGAGAGAAAACAGAATAGAGATATCATCAGAAGGCAAGTCCATTTTTTGTACTTAAATAAAGAGATTCCGACTTTAGACAAAGTAATGACTGTTATAGAAGAAGTAAATACGATTCCCAAATTTTAACGATAATTTTTGATCTGTTTTTAAAATATTTGCGGGTTTTAGGTTTTAGAATATTTCATTACTTTATGTTATTTGTAAATGGATAATAGATGAGATATCAGGACCAGAGTTACAGTCTTAGAAGAACAAGAAATATTTAAGTTAAAACGCAATAACGTTTTTGTTTGTTTTGTTGAATTTAAAAAACCTTTTTTAGTTTAAACTTAATGATTTTGTTTACAAGATTTCTCATTGTTTTTTCATTGTTTTTATTAGTTTTAATGTAGTAAAAAAGATTAGGAATAATATAAATAATCAGATTTTGCGTTGTAAAATTATTATTATTATTATACTTCATTCAATCATTCATCATTCATCTTTAGTTTGATATTTAAAATATTTAATAGTATTGTTAAATGTATAACATTTTGTCAAGTAGTAATTAAATAAATTTTTTAAAAAAGCATCTTCGAATTCGTTAATCATAAATGGCGCAGTCAGTAGGATGTTAAAAGAAGATCAGTAGGATGGTAAAAGAAGAGACAGTCAAATAAAGAAGAAATTAAAATTATTTTCCAAAGTAGACGAACAAAATTTCGTTTACGTCCATTTTAATGGTTTGTTGGAGGACCTACGTTGGAAGAAGAAATTAATGTTGTTAAAATAAGAAGATATAAAAATTTTTAAGTAAAGTATTAATAGCTAGAGAGGGATCAGCCTTGTCCACTCTTATTAGCAAGAAAAATAATAAATAATACGAATAAAGAAGTAAGAAGAAATAAGTAAGAAGAAAGAAGTAAGAAGAAATAAGTAAGAAGAAAGAAGTAAGAAGAAAGAAGATAAGAAGATTGGAGAAGCTCAAGAATTCGCTTCTTTCTAAGGAGGGAGGAGTTACAGTCTTAGAAGAACAAGAAATATTTAAGTTAAAACGCAATAACGTTTTTGTTTGTTTTATTGAATTTAAAAAACTTTTTTTAGTTTAAACTTAATGATTTTGTTTACAAGATTTCTCATTGTTTTTTCATTGTTTTTATTAGTTTTAATGTAGTAAAAAAGATTAGGAATAATATAAATAATCAGATTTTGCGTTGTAAAATTATTATTATTATTATACTTCATTCAATCATTCATCATTCATCTTTAGTTTGATATTTAAAATATTTAATAGTATTGTTAAATGTATAACATTTTGTCAAGTAGTAATTAAATAAATTTTTTAAAAAAGCATCTTCGAATTCGTTAATCATAAATGGCGCAGTCAGTAGGATGTTAAAAGAAGATCAGTAGGATGGTAAAAGAAGAGACAGTCAAATAAAGAAGAAATTAAAATTATTTTCCAAAGTAGACGAACAAAATTTCGTTTACGTCCATTTTAATGGTTTGTTGGAGGACCTACGTTGGAAGAAGAAATTAATGTTGTTAAAATAAGAAGATATAAAAATTTTTAAGTAAAGTATTAATAGCTAGAGAGGGATCAGCCTTGTCCACTCTTATTAGCAAGAAAAATAATAAATAATACGAATAAAGAAGTAAGAAGAAATAAGTAAGAAGAAAGAAGTAAGAAGAAAGAAGATAAGAAGATTGGAGAAGCTCAAGAATTCGCTTCTTTCTAAGGAGGGAGGAGTTACAGTCTTAGAAGAACAAGAAATATTTAAGTTAAAACGCAATAACGTTTTTGTTTGTTTTGTTGAATTTAAAAAACCTTTTTTAGTTTAAACTTAATGATTTTGTTTACAAGATTTCTAATTGTTTTTTCATTGTTTTTATTAGTTTTAATGTAGTAAAAAAGATTAGGAATAATATAAATAATCATATTTTGCGTTGTACAATTATTATTATTATTATACTTCATTCAATCATTCATCTTTAGTTTGATATTTAAAATATTTAATAGTATTGTTAAAAGTATAACATTTTGTCAAGTAGTAATTAAATAAATTTTTTAAAAAAGCATCTTCGAATTCGTTAATCATAAATGGCGCAGTCAGTAGGATGTTAAAAGAAGATCAGTAGGATGGTAAAAGAAGAGACAGTCAAATAAAGAAGAAATTAAAATTATTTTCCAAAGTAGACGAACAAAATTTCGTTTACGTCCATTTTAATGGTTTGTTGGAGGACCTACGTTGGAAGAAGAAATTAATGTTGTTAAAATAAGAAGATATAAAAATTTTTAAGTAAAGTATTAATAGCTAGAGAGGGATCAGCCTTGTCCACTCTTATTAGCAAGAATAATAATAAATAATACGAATAAAGAAGTAAGAAGAAATAAGTAAGAAGAAAGAAGTAAGAAGAAAGAAGATAAGAAGATTGGAGAAGCTCAAGAATTCGCTTCTTTCTAAGGAGGGAGGAGTTACAGTCTTAGAAGAACAAGAAATATTTAAGTTAAAACGCAATAACGTTTTTGTTTGTTTTGTTGAATTTAAAAAACCTTTTTTAGTTTAAACTTAATGATTTTGTTTACAAGATTTCTCATTGTTTTTTCATTGTTTTTATTAGTTTTAATGTAGTAAAAAAGATTAGGAATAATATAAATAATCATATTTTGCGTTGTACAATTATTATTATTATTATACTTCATTCAATCATTCATCATTCATCTTTAGTTTGATATTTAAAATATTTAATAGTATTGTTAAAAGTATAACATTTTGTCAAGTAGTAATTAAATAAATTTTTTAAAAAAGCATCTTCGAATTCGTTAATCATAAATCCAGTACGTTTCCTAAACATGCCAAATCATTACTGTTAATTACTGCTCATTATTTTCCAATTAATTTGTCATTTTTATAAAAAAATTCCATCCAATTTTACAATTATATTTTTAATGTTATGTTATATTTAATGTGTGTTCTTCTAACCCTGTTTACCAAACATCCTATATTTACTGGCTGCTCTCTTAATTATTTTTAATTGAATGTTTCATCTTGTCAATTGAAAATACACTGGCGCGTATGCTTAAAGTTTTAATTGTTTAGTGGATCATCTTGAAATTTAAATGGGTACATTGTTTGTCGTTGTTCTGATATTACATAATTATTTTAAATGTAAATGTCTTATTTGTAAGGTTTTATGTAAGAAGAATGTTTAGTTAAACCAAATAAATATACAATATACAAAAATATACAATGATCAAATACACTGCTCAAGAATTGAAGTGGATATCACAAAAATCTGTAATTTTCTTTTGTCATTGGTTAATTATAAATGAAAATTCGATAAAACAAATTAATCTTCTCAGTTCTTATCAACAGCTCATTCAGACAAGGTGTATTTCCCTAAAAATTAAAACGATCTCTTATTAAACCTCTGTTCAAAAGTGGGGATCCTCAGCTAATAGAAATCTACAGGCCCATCAATTTGCTACCTGCATGTATATTTAAAGGGTAGGTCGACTCAAACCGCCATTTTTTAGTTCACCAAAAGTATTTTGGGTTTAATAGAAAATACCAACCTAGCACTAGCCATTTTCCTAGATTTATCAAAGGCATATGACTCGCTGAATCAAGAGTATCTGTTGGAAAAACTTGAAACCTATGGAATTCGAGGAAAAGCTCACAACTGGTTTCGATCGTACCTATCTTCAAGAGCCCAAAGGGTAACAATCACAAAAGATGGGGTTTCAAAAATTTCAGATTTAGTGATTAACACAACAGGAATTGCACAGGGTAATGTTATTGGGCCGATTTTATTCATAATTTACTTGAATGATTTAAGCACCATAGCCAAGAACGTTAAGGAAACAGTAGTAAATTACGCAGATGACACAAATTTAATAATTGGTGCCGAAGATAGCGAGGACCTCATAAATCAGGGAAATGTTTTTTTCTCAAGAACGAAGAATTGGTTAGATAAAAATAAATTACTGTTGAATGAAAATAAAACAAATTTGATGATATTTAGTACTGACAGGTGTAGAAAAGAAAAACCTTTGAGTATAAGTTGGCAGGGTGATGAAACAAAAATCACAGAATATACTATATTTTTAGGAGTATATATTGATAATTTCCTGAAATGGAATAGGCAGACTGATTCCGTTTATCAAAAATTGAATAAGGTCATCTATGCAATCAGAAAAAACATCAAAATACATGAATGAACAAACTGTAAAGATTTTGTACCATGCAAATTTTGAGTCAGTGTTGAGATATGGAATTATGTTTTGGGGAACAGAGCAGAATCTACAAAGAATTTTCATTATACAAAAAAGAGTTTTGAGAACTGTTTATAAAATGCCCTTCAGACAATCCAGCAGAGGTTTATTTAAAGAAAAACAAATTTTAACAGTCACTGCACTATATGTATTAGAATGTTTAACATTCTTACATAAGCACAAAGAGGATTTCACAGAACATAACATGAATCCAAATTATAATACACGAACACTTAACATTAACTTCCCTATACACAGACTGACTCTCAGAGAAAAAAATCCATCATATATGTGCATCAGAATATTTAATAAATTACCAAATAGTCTCAAGGCTATCACAACGCATAGTTAAATCTAGAACCATATTATTATTTGAATGGGTATTTTGAAGTGAATCAATAAAAGTCTTGTTTTTTTGGTTTGACGTCTTTCCTTTCAATGTTTGTATGTACCATATACAGTTGACAGAAGCAAACATGAACCCTGGGTGGGCGTGTCCTTGTCGCTGTAGTTGTATTTTCATCTCACTTATGCAGCCACTAAAATTGATATTATCGTTAACATTGGCTCGTGATTGGCTGATTGTGATAACCTTGAAATTAGTTGGCATATTTTCCGCGGACCATGTTTGCTTCTGTGGACTGTATATGTTGTATATATAAATGTTTATATGAAATAAAGAATATAATTATTATTATCTTTATTCTTTCACGTTACAGTATAACAAAAAAAATAAAATAAACAAATTTTTCATAAAAAAACACTTACAATAAAACGGAAAAAATTGAAAAATAAATCATTTACTGTGCAGGTCATAAAGTCCTTTCACGAAAATTAATATCGTGTGGGTTCACCCTGCTTGCATTAGTACTGTAACTCTATTTGGCATGTTCCTTATTAAATTTTTAATAAATTGCTGAGGTAAGTTTTCCCATATTCTCTGCAAGGCATTGGCGAGCTGTTCTAGGGTTATGGGGGGCTGTTCGACTCGGTTTAATTGTCTCGACAAACATGCTCAATGCAATTCATATCGGGTGAACATAGTGGCCAGTTCATTCTTATAAAACCGTGATATTCAATGCGATCATTTATAATTATTCTCGCACGGTAAGAAGACAAATTGTTCGCCCATTGCTCCAAAAAATGGTAATAAGCTCTATAACCATGTCCCTATATCCTACAGCCGTCATTGTCATATTAATTTACACCACTAAATCAGTGATGGCATTTACTAGATTATCGTCTTCTGTTTGGATAATATAAGATCTGGGTTTATCCAACTTTTCCATAACTCTTCCTTATCTCTCATCATTGATGATCCACACTCTGCCGTTTATATTTAATTCCTTTTTTTCTTTTTTTGCTCCGTGTCTTTCGTCGTAATTTTTCTTTTTGATTTACTAATTTTTCTCTCACCTCCTGGTGATTGGGAATGTTTGGTATTAAATTTTGTGTTATGAAGGGAATTCTATCTTTCAGTCTTCTGTCGAACAACAATTGAGCGGGTGATGCACCACAGTCAAGGGGTGTATTTCGGTAAGACAAGAGCGCTAGCTCAATATTGTCCGGATTATTATTCAAGATCTTTTTTAAGAGTTCGACTGCTGACTCTGCTTGACCATTTGATTGCTGGTAGTGCGGGCTGCTGGTAATGCTAATTCGAAGGTGACAAATTGTGGTCCATTATCGCTTCTTAATTTTTATTATGTCTGGTATTCCATGACATGAAAAGATTTTATTTAAGCTCTTGATTATAGAGGAGCTTGTAGACTTAGTTAATTTCTTTATTTCTGGAAATTTTGTACAACTAAGTATGTCTTCCTTTTATATTCTGCTAGATCCATGTCTAGTACTGACCAGGGTCGTGTGAGAACTTCAGAATACAGGGTGTTTCTTAAGTAATCTAAAATATTATATGGGGCGCTTCGTTACTCAATTTTAAGACGAAAAGTTCATATAAACATGTGTGATAGGTGTTGTCGTTTATGAGATACAGGGTGTTGAATTTATTGTAATAAGTCAGTTCTGATTGTACGTGAAATTAATTTTTCCCGGTGACGCTACTGGTTTTTAGAAGTAATACGCAAAAACATGCTTATTCCAAGTGGCCTTTGAAATAATGTTGACAAGTGTCAAATTTGAAAACCAACGCAAAAATCGTACATTTTTATTTGATTGACTCTGTGTTTAGTTAATAACCATGCCAGTGTTTAATAATGTTGAAATGGCTAATATGCATTTTTTGTACGGATTAGCGAATGGTAATGCCTTAGAAGCTAGACGTACGTATGCCCAGCGTTATCCAAATAATCGTTTACCATGTTCAGATACGTTTACTAAGTTACATATTCGTTTACAAGAAACTGGAACTTTTGCTAAATCGAAGAATATTATTGGACGACCCAGAACTGTGAGAAATCCCCAATTGGAAAACCAGATTCTTCAAATTATTGACCAACATCCAGAAACGAGTACAAGAAAAGTTGCAGATGAAGTAAATGTTAGTAACAAAACTGTTTGGAATATTCTAAAAGATAATTTATTGTATCCATATCACGTTCAACGTGTTCAACATTTGTTACCTACTGACTATCCATTACGCATACAGTATTGTCAATGGATTTTACGTGAAATCGCGAACAATCCGAATTTTGTGGCCAATATTCTATTTACGGATGAAGCCAACTTTTCTAGACATGGGATTATGAATTTTCATGTAAATCCACAGATGTAAATCCACATACCATAAGTGTAAAAAGATTTCAACAAACATTTTCGGTCAATGTTTGGCTTGGCATCATCGATGATTATTTAATTGGACCATTTTTCCTTCCTGTACGGTTAACCGGTGAGACATACCAACATTTTCTAGAAAATGAACTTCCACTTCTTTTGGAAGATGTACCTATTATTATTAGAAGGCGCATGTGGTTCATGCATGACGGAGCTCCTCCACATTTTTCAGTGATTGTACGCGAGTTTTTAAATAATGTTTTTCCAGGCTATTGGATCGGACGAGGATCTCCACACCCGTGGCCCCCTAGATCACCTGGACACAATCCTCTGGATTTTTGTGTGTGGGGATATTTGAAATCGCTTGTTTACACAACACTGATATTAAACGTACAAGATCTTCAAAATCGTATCATAGACGGCTGTAATGTTATTCGTAACAATCCTGGTATCTTCGAACGTATTCGACAATCCATTAGACATCGAGCGGATTCTTGCATTTTAGCTGGAGGTGGACATTTTGAACATTTGCTCTGAAATGTATTATTTTTTCTTTATGTTTAACACATGTTGCTTGTAATAAAATAATAAAAAAATATAAATCAATAAGTCACAAAGAAAAATTAATTTCACGTACAACACCCTGTATCTCATAAACGACAACACCTATCACACATGTTTATGTGAACTTTTCGTCTTAAAATTGAGTAACGAAGCGCGATTAATTGATGGCCACCATATTGTTTGCTTGGCTCTAGCTATGCATTTCTTCAGCCGGAAATGTTAGTCGTGGATGTGTCTTATAGGCAGGTTTTTCTTAATGACTCTGGAATTAGTATAATATAATAACAAATCTTCGTTAATTGATAGATCAGTTCGGTAGTTAAAAAAAAAATTTCCGTGCCAGCCGAATACGATATAATTTTTAATTGTGAGAGTTGATCATCTTTATTTTGCTCTTGGCGTATTTGTTCCAGCAACATTATTTCCTCGGAAATAACTGCGTTCATGTATAAATTTTTGTCTTGGTTAATTACATCTTCATCCAATGAAACTTCATTGATGGGCACTCTAGATAAAGCATCAGGTATGAAAAATGTCTTACCTGGAATGTACTTAATTTCATAGTCGAATTTTAATATTCGCATTCTAAACCGTTGTAGGCGATTTGAAAGTTTATTAATTTCTTTTGTGGACAAGATGACTGTCAACAGTTTGTGGTCTGTCAAGATTTCAGGCGTTTCCCAACTCGTGCCCGGGTGCATCGGAACTGCGGTTTTTAATTCTAATTCTTATTTAATTAAATATTCAAGACCTACATATGCAGTTGTCATTTATTTGAAATAAAACTACTATAAAAAACATATTAATTAAATATATTGCATATAAAAAACTTAAAACTACCTACATATTATTAATACCAAGATACTGTTTTAAGGAAAGTAAATGTTGATATCTTAGGTTAGGTTAGGTTAGGTTAGGTTAGGTTAGGTTAGGTGAGGTTAGGTTAGATTAGGTTAGGTTAGGTTATATTAGGTATCAAACCCGAAACAAAATCCTTTCTAGTAAGTACTTCAGGAAAACCCAATTTAACAATAATACCTGTTCCTATAGAGTTTAGAAAAGATGGGATGGTAATTTGAACAGGTAAATTTTTCAATCGAGCACGAGTTAGGTATACAGATTATTGAGACCTTTACTCTTATACCTTTTAAGGGATTTTAAGGGCAAGAGTTGGGATGCGTCCAAGATTTCAAATCTTGACCCCAGTAAAAATTGTTCTAATCTTCCGCAGGCCCAAGTTACCACCAACGCATCTTTTTCTATTTGGGCGTATCTCTTTTTTGAAATATTATTTTTGTACACGATTTTCTGAAATTTAAAAAAATATCCACTTCAATTGTTGAGCCACGTATCTTGCTAATGTAGTGTATTATGTCAACGTAAAGGCTCTTCAGGTCGTCGAAGAACAGTTTATTCTTCTTCTTGTCAGTTAAGGGTGCGTGTTTAAACAAATATCCAATTTTTGCAAAGAAGTCTTGTACGAACAGCACGTCGAACGTTCAAATCTATTGTCAGCTTTCCAATTTTTTAGGAAACGTATGGTTTTCCCATTCCTCTTCACCTCAACGGTTACATCAACCCATAAACAAATCGATTTCTTAGGTTTGAATGTCCTTATGCCATTGCAGAACCTCGCTCTAAACAAGAAGGAGTAAAGAACACACGTAATGTTGGTCTGGAAGAATTTTAGACAAATGTGCACGCGCCACGTCAATTCCTTCAGAAATAGGGTTCAAAAATGAAAATTTGGGGGTTTAATCTTTTCTTATAAAAAATTTGTTGTTGTAATAAGTCCGTTAGGGGTGGGGTGGTCTGAGAGACAGTTGCGCCAAAATCAAAAACGCCAAAATTGAATTTCTGTATTTACCTGTAACTGAAAAATTATTTTAAAAAAAATGGGCATTTTAAAAACCACCAGACCAACTTTTTATCCAATATCCAAAAATTAATAAAATATAAGAACATGAAACATATTAAAGCCTAGATGTCATTAGATGAACTTCCACAAAGTAAAGGTTACTACAATCAATTTCATTAATAAAATACTTCTGTCTTGCCGGCGATCGCGCCTGGACTAGCATATATTGCGAAAATAACACTCTGGACCCTAATCTTTCCAAAACCACTAAAGTAATTAACTATCCTCTGATGTTAGTTACTTTATATGCCATTTTATTACGGACCCGAAAATTTTATTATTTACTTAGACCACTTGCGGAAACTTAACCTTTCCATTAAAACTAACGCTACTTATTTTATTATTCCTTCTAGGTTTCCAATTTCTAAGTTAGTCCCTTAACACATATAAATGTAAATCTAAAATGGGAGATGGAGCCTCGGAAATACGAAGACGTGTTGAATGAAACATCCAATTAACACAATAAATTGAATTGCTTAATCCACAAATTTGTTATTTAAGAACATGTGGTTAGTTGTAAGACGTTTGATACTCGAGTGTATCTATTGTATAGAGAGGTGGGATAATATTTTTTAAGAATGTTTTTTGACGTATAACTCTTTTGAGTTAAACGTGAAAAAATTTAGTTTCTTGCAATTTTCGAGTAATTGATATTCAAGTGTATAGTAAATAAGTAAACACTTTTTCTATTTCCCTTGGTATAAAGTGCGACCTTATAGTATAATTGCAATGGTTTTATTGCATTTCAAGCCTAAAAGTCATTTTCTTAGATAGTAACAGTAATTATATTCCAGAAAAATTAGAGATGTTACATTTTGTACTTTTACGTCGGACAAATTTTGTATGCAGGAAGTGTTAAGGGCATACGTGAAGATGTTATAAAGCCTCAACTGGATGCGGCTTATTAAATATTGATGGAAATAAAAAATCATAGATCATAAGTTATTATATCTATTTTAATATATTATAGTATAATAATCCAATATATTCAAATTTTTCTCTTGGAATTTGAACAATTTATTATTTTTTTTTAAATTTCTCCCATAGTTCTGACTCTCTCTAATGTTGGAGACAATGCGCAGGGATTGTCAAAGGCGCATCTAGTAACTTGTTATTAATAACTTCCTGGATTATGACCGGGTTAGTATGATGCCACTTTAACAACACAATAAATGTGTATTATAGAAAATTTGTAATCAAAACCTTATTGTTCGTAGTACGTATCAAAAATGCGAGATGGCAATTTTGTGTAAAATCGGAAATATAAGAGCTGCCGTGATGCAATACCTTACAGATATGAAATAAATTTGAGAAATATATGGTAGGAATGTATAGATTGAAAATAAATATTTGAGGAAGAAGTAATAAAACATTATAGCGGCAACAACGTGAAACGAATAGCGATTCGGTAAATTGAATACGAAACTAAACTGGATATACATATCTATAAATTGTTCAATCGACCAAATTACCATTTTGGTTGTTTTGGAACACTATTAGTAATGGGCATGACAAAATAACGTAATAAAATGACATCTTTTTGGTTTAAAAATAAATTCAAAATAATGTAAACTATAGTATAACAAAAAAATTTACTATAGTGAAAGTTGAAAATGTAAGTTCTTTTGCAACTGCTTTTTAGTTGTAGATCAAGGTCGAGGTAACCATTGAAAAGAGTTATCTCAGTATTTTGTATAAAAAGGAGTTATAAGGTACATTAGTTCCGTAATAAGGAACAGAAAACCTAGTCTCTCTAGTTATGCGAGTTCCAGCACTATGGCGTTGCATGTTACGTGTTCTTTATTATTTAATGGCGAATCTAGAAACATTTCTAAATCTTTAATCCTGTTAACAGAGTCGAGCTTGATGTCATTGATAAACCAGTTCACAGTCATCACTGTTGAAGATTTAATTGCTATCAACGTCATGATAAGTAATCCAGTAAAATACTGACAACAAGTAAGACAGATGGATCGAAACAGGCTTCCGAAAATAACCTCATAAAACAACTCGCCCGGTTCTAGACCACCCAGGAGACCACTTAAAAGATCGAGAAATATCAATAGACCTCTCAGGAAAAGATGCAGAGGCGCAGCTTCAGAATTAACAGATCGACAGATCTCCAAGAAGTAGAATAAGGAGAAAACCTTTTCTCATACTTCGTAACATAATTTCACACAATTTGTAAATTCTCCTTACAAACATGACTGATTGATCTGTACTCCTGAAATTTTTAGCTACAGTACTTTTGAAAATGCCGAAGAACTCAGCTTCTTGTGTGGTTTCTTTATCTTTATGTTATTATAATCAAGTTGTTTGAGACTTTGAGTAGTTTTTCCGGAATTCACCTAGCCCCTCGACTATTCCATCTTTGATGGAAAAATGATATTAATAACATTGTAACCTTGTCCCATGCACTGAACTTTTGAAGTTTAAAAAAATAACTTCATCAAACAAATTCATTGCCTGAGACTAATTGCAACTACCATAGTTATATAAGAAAGTAATTACTGGCTCATTATTCTAAATATATATTTGAACAAAAGCAAATGTCAATGTCACCTTCGTACAAAGTAAAATTTTAATTTGAATAAAGAGTATTTCATTTTGAATCACCCATTTCTACGGCAAACTACCCCTTCAAAGTTATCGTGAATGAAAAGAAAATCTTAAAACATTTTCTTGATAAAAAATGCATATTAGAACTGCATTTTTCGACGTTTGACGATTAAACAATAGAAAAATTTATAAGGGTTGAAGTAATGTCTGTCATTTAAAGAAGAGAAATTTTTACAGTAATAAATGTCTGTTCCAGAGATGTAAGTATCAATTAACCGTTCGCCGTGCTGAGAAATAATTAAAGTTAAAGATAAAGATTAGCCGTTTCGTTCTCCATTTGAAGATGCTTTTCCATTTAATAATGATTATCATCAGTTTTAATGTACAAAAGATTACAATGGAAGTGTCTTTTAAAAACTATCGTGTAATAGTATATTAAACAACGCATTTCATATGGAATTCTGTTATGACACGAGTTCAAGTTTAAAAAACGAATCGCGAAGCGATGAGTTTTTTAAAGAACGAGTGTCACAACAGCCATATGAAATAAGTTGTTTATAATATTTTTTATATTTTGCCATTTTATCATTTTTTAAATTAATTTATTATTTTTATTTAATTACGAAAATTTTTATTTTAAAAAGTATGTCGGTAGCACTGTGTAATTTATAACATTTGACAGCTTTGACATTTAAATTATGAAATGTTAATGTTTTCAAATATTTTAAAATGACTAATACACCAATAATAATATATTATATAAGTAAAAGATGATATTCATATTCACAAATACTTTCTTAAAGAACAATATAAAATTAATAAATTGCTATTAACCCACAAATGTCATTGTCAATAGTCTTGTCATTAGATACTTCAATTATGTCGCCAACCATTTAAAACAAAAATTTGCGTGCGTAAAAGTTACATTACGATACGCAAATGCGTTTTATAATGAAGATTTTTATAAGTGCAAAATATAAAAAAGAATTTTATGTGCAGTTTTATGTGCAGATTTTAAAATGAATGAGTAAAAATAAATAAATTATTTTTTACACTACTAGCCTATACACCTAACTTTATTGCATTGACTTTTGTTGATGTCGTAAAGTTGTTCAGAAAAAAAGATAGGGTCTACTTGATGAGCTCTATACTAAAACCAATAATGATTGAGAGTAATGCGCGTTGTCATATCTAAATTTTACGTTACCAGTTTATAGCAGAAGCAGAATCAAAATATAGTAAGCAGTAGAGTTATAGGTTGTGGCAAATTATAGATAATACACAATACTAGTACGATTAAAAGGTATTATTTATGACACAAATCAGTAATGAGTAATACTTATACATTTCCTGATTACTGATCAGTTAAAATTCATTATTTTCTGTAAAGTGTTAGATATTTATTACAACTAGTGGCAACGCTGTACGCAACGATATTTCTATCTTTGTCACTTTACCGTAACTTCCATCACATCGTCGCAGGTCACAGTAATGTAAATGTAAGCACGAGCGTATCATTGGTTTGTGAATTATACAGTATGAATTGTACCAAAAGATGACTTTGTGCTTATGTGCTGCAATTCTACGTTTGTACCTCCGAATAACCAACCGGGCATTGCTACATCGTTAAGTTCCACAATTGCAAAGGATAAATTAGTTGATATGTGCTCTGATTATACCGGTGTACCAAAATCATCGATTATAAAGAGTTCACTTATTAATTGCTGCAACCCAATAGTGAAAAAAAGTTATATATACATATTGTGTTTTTTTATTAATATTGTTAGTTTATTTGGTACCTACTATAATTACCACGATTATTACTCCGTTTTCATAAGGCCCACCTAATGACTACAACGATTAGGTAAATTACGATATTGTTTTAATGAAATAAATAAAAAATGTGTATGAATATTTGAAATTATTGTACCAAAGAATATTTCTTTCATTCTAAACCCTCTCAAAAAATAATAAGCACGCCCCCGATTTGCTGTTAACTGGGCCTACTTCTACTCTTAATCAATATTGGTTTTAGTATAAATCTCAAATCATTTGACAAAATGTGAGGTTAACTGATGTAAAGATAAATTTTTTTCTTACTTATTCAATAGTCCACCTACTAATTCAAAAATGAAAATCAATTGACTTATCCATGTAACAATAGTTATTATCAAAAAAAAAGAAAAATTAATGGATATTTTATGGATTGCCTTGTCACTGTTGACCCGTCCAAAATTTTTAATAGCTTTAAAAACTAATACTTAAAAAAATAGACTGCTGGTAGTAAAAAAATGCTATATGAGCCACGGTAGAAAAGTTTATAATAACTAACTTTTACTATTCTTCGTGCCCAAGGAAAAAAAAAACATGTTTCAATCTTGTTTGGTAATGTTGGCACCTTCGAATACCAGAACAGACTGGGCTATATTTTGTGCTGGATCAGTGTTTGAGGAAGAGATTTAGTCCCTGTCTACTGTAAGATATGTTAAGAGCTTCAAGGGATTTATATATGTCGTATGTGTTCTGTTTTTTAGTGGAAATGGAATTCATTTAAAAGATTTAAAACAAAAAAAAATAAGCTTTTTTTGTTTTCACTTCTGAATTATCAATAAAATGGTTGCTCTTTTTTATAAATTATGATGTGTAATAATAGAATATTATTCAATGAGCGTATAGTGATGGCTTTTATTCGCGAGGTGAATCACCGAGCCATTATATGCGAGTAGAGTACGATACTGTATCCACGACTACTAGTTTTATTTTAAAAATTTTGGTTACATTACACACATACACTAAGTGACACCGATCACCCAGTTTAAATGATTTTATTTTAATAAAATTTGATGAATTGATTTATTTTACTGAAATAAACAATTGATAAAATTTTCAGCCTTATCAGTTGAAGATTACGGTTTTTATACTGCTTTTTTTGAAATCCACTAACAATCCAAAAATGAATATTGTAGCCGTAGTAAAGATCCAAATTTTGCGGATTTTGGTTCTTGACATTCTTTACGATTGGTTGCGATGCCTAGGGTACGGAGACCTGTACGATTTCGTCAACTTTGTGAGTTAGGGATAGTATAGTGGGACTTCGGAAAGCTGGATTTTCTTTTCGGGAAATTGCAGTTAGAGTGCAAAGAAGTGTAGACATCGTGGTTAGGAGTTGTCAGGCATGGCTTCGAGAAGGCCGTACGCAAAGAGCAAGGGGCTCTGTGGACGCCCCCGTAGAACAACACACCGTGAAGATCATCGCCTAAGATTATTGGCCTTAGGGGACCGTTTCTCCACTACCAGGTCCATTGCAAATGAATGGTTTGCAGAACACGGAAGACCAATTGGCATGCGAAGTGTTTACCGACAAATAAGACATTTTGGCTCGATTTCATACCGACCACGGTCACTCTGGGATCAGGAATGGAACAGTATTGTCTTTAGTGACGAGTCTCGATTTTGTTTAGGCATGCATGATGGTCGAGCGAGGGTTAGAAGACGACGTGGTGAAAGGAGAAATCCACGGTTTTTTGTTGAAAGGGATATTCATCAAACTGTTGGAGTTATGGTTTGGGGTGCTATAGCTTATGGTACAAGATCACCTTTAATCTTCATCAGAAGTAACATTATATCCAAGAAGTTTTAGAACCCCAAATTTTACCCTATCTTGACACCCCGGCAAATCCAAATTTCCAACAAGATAATGCCCGATCACCTGTCGCAAGAGTCACAACAGTAGACTTCTTTTAACATAATGATGTCACATTGTTTGAGCACGTGTAGGATATGATGAGTAGGAGATTGCTCAATTTGCAAAGTCCTCTTAAGACTCTAGAAGAACTTCGAGAGGAGTTGGTGGTTGCCTGGAATGAGATACCACAGGAGGACATTGACCACCTGATCAGAAGCATGCTTGGGCGCGTTGGAGAATGCGTAACACATCGGGGTGCATCCCAGATCACTTCCTCAATATGCTTCAGTAAGTACTTATACAAAATTTTATAAAAATAAAATCATTTAAACTGGTTGTTTGGATTTTTATGTCACTTAGTATATTTTATTATAACAAATACTTGATTCAATACGTTATTGTTCATTTATGCACAGTATTTATAAACAATTACTATAATTAAAACAAAAATTTATTGATTTAGACAAAAAATATCACAAGATGATAGATACTATTTAACTGCACCAATAGATAATTGTAATATTAGACAAATTGGTGAAGAATTCTCATATTAAAACACTAATAAATCTACGCATAAGAACAATAACGTCGACAGGTTTGAGTTAAATTTGATTGTTTCATAAACTACTTCGTTTTCTAGAAAGTTTAAGACTAACTCATATAAATGTGCTGATGGCTTAGTGTATATGCTTGTAGCTCAGAGCCGCGGGTCCCCGGATTTGAATTGCATAGAGGACCAGGATGATTCTATTATTTATTTTTAAATCTACAGAATTGAATTGAAAATATTTAGTAGTTTAGACGATAAAACTTTTGAAAACCGATGTAAATTATATATTAGTAGTGAATAATAGCTACTTGTGTATTAAGAGGGGTAAGCGAAACTTTGCCGCTTGAGGCACACAAAATTTTTTCTAGGATAACTTTATTTTTAGCCCAATAATTAAAAAGAAAACAACTTTTCACTTGCAAAGAGCTTCGAAGCATCGAATATTGTGACCACAAGGTAGAAGATTTTAGTTTTTATTTTTTTTGTTCGTATTTCCTCTGGATTTAGCTCGAAGAAGATTAGGAGCATTATTTTTATATCTGGAGCTGTGATTGAAAATTCGTTGGCACTATCCATTTTTTAAATAGCTATTTATTAACAGACATCTTTTTTATAGATTTCATGGTCTGTTATTTCACCAAATAGTACGTAAATGCAATCACTATTGCATCTAGGTGTATTAATATATTGCAAACCTTCTAACTTTTATATTTTTACTAAGTAAATTTTATAAAATTAGCCTTAATTCCGTTCGAAATATCTTCAAATTTTAATATTTCAACTAAAACATTTAGACTGATCTACATTTGCGTGTGCAAATTCATACCCCTCTTAATTCCTGTATTGTTTATTTTGGAGGATATCGTATAATTTTTTGTTAAGAATAATTTTAGCGCGGTCAAGGATTTTCTCAACCATCCGAAGAAATTTCTCTAGGTCAGTAAACATCGATTTTTATAACGTGTACATAACGTTATTGCTTACGTGCAGAAGGTGTGATATTAGAAAGGAATTTCGCACTTCGCGTGCTAACCATACGAAGCCCTATGAACGATAAAAATGTCACCCCTTTTAAAATAAATCTTCTGTCAAGAAAAACGAATAATCGTCTCCTCAAGGATTATGCTAATGTAGGAAATTATACCGCTGGTCAATTTGGGTTAAGTAAAATAATTGATTTAACAAAATTTACATGGAAAATATTATAATTCACATTATATATTAATAATCTTGTTATACTTTATGAATAATTAAACCTTGATATTGATTTATTAATAGGGAAGTAGGTATAATGTGGAATAAATGTGGAAATCATTTCAAATTACCCACAGGATATGATAAACTTGGTAGTTTTAACTAGGAAAATATTGAGCAGATATGGAAGTGAAAAAAGTATCAATGATGTAAAGTTGAAAAATAAATATTTAATGAACCTTGTACGTTTGTCGTTTGTTTTGAAGATAACATTAATCTATAACCAATTGAATAATTTTAAAATGTTAACGACGTATCTAACAATAAACAAATATTATAAACAAGTAGTTATTTGTAATCAATACATAACTAAGATACAACTAAAAGACGATTGATTTGTTTGGAATCTTTTTATTATTATTTATTAATTTTAATCAGGTCCTTTAATTCTTGTTTTGTAATAAAACTATATACACTCATTTATACTGCATCACCCTATAATTCTTATTTTTTTTTATGGAGAGGTGCTGTAGGGCAACATTTCCTGTTTATGGACGACAACGCACCATCACATCGCGCCCAATGGGTTATTGAGTTTAAGGAAACCGAAGATATTGTTAGTTTACAGTGGCCACCAAAGTCTCCGGATCTAAATCCTATCGAACATGAATGTAAAGTACGGAACAAATTTTAACCTAACCATTTTAAGAAATAATCCAGAAATATGTCGATTTTTATTTTAATTTACCGTATTTAAAAAAAAACAGGGTACATTTATTTTCGAGTCATAACGTCAATGTCATTGTTTTAATGCTGATACAGTGAGGATTTTCCGTGGACCAGTAGCGGCAATTTTGCCGATTAGCATGACCGTTAAGTAAAACAGTACACTCATCAGAAAACATAACGTCTTCTAATTGGATAATATTGTTATCCAACATGTCCATCATTTGCTCACAAAAAAAAGTTCTCCTATCAAAATCGTCTTCCATGAGCTCCTGAGTAGGTATCATCTTATACGGATGCAATTTATTTTCTTTTAATATGTTTGCTACCGATGTATGGCTAGCATTGAATGTAGTGGATGCCTGTCTACTCGATGTATGTGGGTTTTCCTGAAACTCAAGCAACACATCTAATTTGAGTTCATCACTCAGTGCATTGGCAGCTGCTTTTTTTATCTGCCTTACATGACCAAACTAGCGAAACTGCTTTTCTATTTTACTTATTGTTCCTTGGGATATAGGCGGTAAATTAGGAAATTTCTCATGAAATAGGGGAGTTACTTCCTGTTGTGTTCGGATGTTATCTCTGTAACCAATCATTTGTAAAACTGTTATTTTATGCATTTCCGTTAATCTTACCATTTTTCAGAAATGAATTGAACAAACTTTATACTTACATTACAACAATGACAACTTAAATAAAACAATTTACTACTGCTTGTTAAAATAGCGTTGCCACGGAAATTCTTTAAAGTTTTTTAATGGTTACCATCTAAAAACCACATTGCTATGGTTTTTGTTCACTTTCTCATTATCAAGACCTAAACGGGAAATAAGTTTTAAGTATATTGTAATAAGTTTCGAGTATATTTTAGCGAATTTCGGTAACAACATGATATTAATTTTTTTTATGTTAATTTTTGCATTAAATTTAAAAACAATAACATTTTTGAATAGATAATGAAGAGACCTTTCAAATGATATATCACAAGCCTATACTTCCCATTTAAAAAATGGGGGGTTGTACCTGTCATTCTAAGGGGGTTGAAGGTAGGGGTTGCATTTTCACGTTAAAGAATGTCAAGTTATAATTTAAATTTGACGTGTTTCGGGATTTTTTATAAATATGTACAGTAACCAAAATAATGAATTTGTTCCATTTGACTTTTACACACTGTATATGGCAGTAACATCAAAAAATATTTAAGAGCAACCTTTTGGGAACCGTTTTAAAAAAGTCGGGATTTTGAACTTCAACGTCCTGTATCTCAAAATCTAGCCACATGATAAAGTTAGACCTATTGAGACTTTTAATCAGGACATCAAACATTAGTACATAATATCAAAAATTCAGACAATTTGACGGTGCTCCCGTTTCCATAACAAAAGTGCGGGGTTCTTTTTAATCTATTAAATTTAAGAATTAAAGCCTTAATATCGCCACCTAAATTTAGAACTGAACTTTTTCGAAGATCCTTCAAATACCAATTATTTTATTTACACAACTACATTCCTGGAATGTTAAAAGACTTAAATCCTATCCAATATAAATCCAAAATTAAAAAATATCTTCTCGGCCAACAATAATGTTAATGTTTGTTACTTCTTCTCGTTCAAAACTCAAATCTCAAATTTCTATATCACATTTTTTTATATTTATTTAATACATTTTAATCTAACACAAAATATGGATATAGTTCAATAATAGGGTTAGGAAAGAGCAGCATCGCGATAAAAATATTTCTATTTTTATTTATCTATAATTATTTATTTTTGTTCTCAGAAATTCATACACGCCAATGTGATACAAGTTGTGGGAATATCTATTTCCACAATATTTATTATTTATTTATACTATTTATCTATAAAAGTTTGATAATAATTGATGATAATCTTTTAATTTTGCTACCTCATCTTTATCCTTTTTGTTTCTATTTTTGCTCCACAACACTATCGGGTTAAGTTCTTGAAAACTACCACCGATTCTTTGTGTGATTGTGATGATGTCAGACTTTTTAAGTGTCATTTCGATACAATTTCACTGCGTACTGATATATACAAACACGGATCCGACTAAACTGAAGTTTTACTTGTCAATATATTGTAAATAACTCGGTCTGATTGTGAGGACTTAAATCAAAAACAAATAATTTAAACGCTGCGACAAATCACACACGTCAGATTCACCAAAAATACGAAAGCGTGTTTATGAAAACAAGAGTGGTATTTTTTGAATAAATAGAATGTTTTTAAAACAATTAGCAATCCTATAAGATAAAAAATATAGTTAATTTAAGTAATTAGGTATAAAATATTAAATAAATAAGTATTTGATAGTAAGCAAGGTAACTACTTTTGGAAGAGTTTTATATTAAGGATGTTCTGATTGTCCTGAAGCTCAAAAAATGTGGAATTTTTTCCCTTTAAAAAGTTATAAGTTGCCACAAATTCGTAAATTTGTATATTAACAGACAAAATATCTAAAAAGTAGGTTTAATACACAAATGTCCAAAAGTTTGGAATATTTAGAAATAATAAATATATCTACGCCTATGGTTTTTTAAAAACTCTTGTTGATATTTATTTTAAAGCGTTTTTTAATCAAAATAATACTAAATTTGATACTTTTTTGTATTAATTTGGTCATATTTAATTGATTTGGGGCTTTCAAATTATTCCAATTCTTGTTGAAATTTCATTTGAGCTGTTTAAAAATGCCCAGAGACATGATATCATATTTTAATAGGTCTAGAGTAATTGCTTTGTTACAACAGGGCTTTAGTCAAAGTGATATCGCGAATATTATTGGTGTTACTCAGGGTGCTGTATCAAAAATTTAAAAAAAAATTCCAAGACACAAATGATGTGAAGGATCGTCTTTAAAGTGGCAGAAGTCGATGTACAACAGCAGCACAAGACCTGCAGATAGCTCGAAGAAATCGACAGGAATCTACAAGTGGCATATCCAGAGAAATTCCTAGACTTGAAGGACTGAATATCTCAAGGCAAACAATTACACGAAGAATAAATGCGGTAAATTTGTATCGCAGAAGACCTCTACGTGTTCCCAAACTAACCTATCAACAACAAAATTGTAAGGTTGCAATGGGCTCAAGAAATGTTACACCATGGTCCTAACTGGAATTACGTGATGTTCTCTGATGAATCAAAAATTGGCTTGGTTTCTGATTCGCGAAGAACGCTAGTTTGGAGGGCTCCAGGACGACAAGCCCGATTAGAAACAGCCCAACCACGTGTTCCATTTGAAGGTGGGAGTATTATGGTTTGGAGTATTATAAGGGGTACACGGACGCCTCTCCTGGTTTTGGAGAGAAGAATCACTGGTGCTGTGTACTTCGAGGAAGTTTTAAATGCTGTTGTGCGTCTATTCCGGGGGGCGGTAGGTGATGAATTTGTGTTTATGCATGACAATGCACCTCTACATCGAAGAGCTGCAGTAAAAAATTTTTTGGAAGAAGAAGGAATATCCACATTAAGATGGCCATCAAGTTCCCCTAACATGAACGTCATTCAACATGCCTGGGACATTCTTAAAACACTCATTAAGAAGCGAAACCCTCCCCCAATTACTCTACGAGAACTGAAAGATGCTGCTCGTGAAGAATGGGAGAGAATTCCGCAAGCCCAGCTCGACCATTTAATTGATAGCTTGCCACATCGCCTACAGTCATGCATACAGATCCATGAAGGAAATACTGATTATTAACTTTATTTAATAACCTTTTTTTGCTTATTAATTTATTAAAAAAAAATTGTAACACATTGTACATTTTTCACCTCAAAAGAATAAATCATTTTTTTGTATTCTTTTCAATTGGTCAAAGCAATTCTGGAAGTCTTCATTTATAAGACCAGAAGCTTTTACCAGCGACTTCGTCCGCAATGCAGTTGACGATGATGGCGCATCTGAATTCTGAAAAGTTTTCGCAAACTCTTTTATCCTCTATTTTACCCACTTTGGTACGGAATTTCGAAACATCCTTACTTAGCGCACACCTACACCAAGAAAGGTATCTACCCTCCAAAGATGGTGTCTCTATCTTCAGCCGTTTGGGCTCTAATCGTATGCCAATAATCAGTCAATCAATTTAGAGTTTTATATGTATAGATTTAAGAGCTCTGATTTAAACTTCACCTCTTCTATAAACTCGAATAGAGTTCGTTTTAAAGCACGCTTGATCTTCACAAAAGGCAGAACTCACAGGGTGCCAAATCTGACGAGGACAGTGCCCCGGAGTTTCTCTAACGTTATTGGCATTTGCGTTGTCTTGCTGCAACTTCCATAACTTGTCCTTCTACAGTTCTGGTCGTTTCTACTTTTAAATACTACCAAATTGTTTGGTGTATTCAGTTTAACCTTCTTGCCAATCACCACGAGGCTCTTGATGACAAATAGTAAAGAAAAGACATTCTTAATTTTTACTGTGCCAAGGATTGCCGTGTAGTTTCAACATCGTATTGGAATATCTCGGTTTAATAGCAAGTGATGAAGTTTCCCATCAACTCACGTTCTCCTCCAAGTAACCTCTAAGAGGTGTCAGATAATCAGTCAGAGAATGATGAAAGAAGGAATTATCAGGGAAAAACCACGATCACTTCAATTTGATCATACTTGGGAAATGTTCCAAGATGATATGCCAAAGAAATTCAACTTTGTGAGAAAATTCATCACAAAGTTGAGTACTAAATCTGAATGGGAAGAAGATACCATGCAGAGTGCCATAAAGTGGTATACGTACGGTTCCAAGTTAGAAAAGGGAACTGGAAGAGGAATCTTTGGACCGAGAGCCAAATACTCAGAAAGCATGGGCACATACCCAAGCATCTTTCAAGCAGAAATCCGTGCCATCGAAAGATGTGCGGAATTTAATATAGAAAGAAACTACCGCAGAGAAGAGATTGTGATTATGTCGGACAGTCAAGCAGCCATCAAAGCACTGAGCTTCAATATAATCAGATGGTTTGGGAATGTCTTGGCAAGATAAGCGAACTAGACCAGAAGAATACTGTCACCCTCCTATGGGTTCCAGGACACTTAGGAATAGAAGGGAACGAAACAGCAGATAAGCTGGCAAAAAAAGGAGCCGAAACCCCACATCTTGGACCGGAACCATCCTGTGGGATCTGCAGCAGCGCAATCTTAGAAAATCTAAGAAAAGAAATGGAGAAAGAAAAATCCAAGGTTTGAGACAGGCTAAGATACTTCTGGGAAACTATAACCAGAAGAGATCTCGTGTCAGCCTGAACCTCAGTAAAAAAAGTCTTCGGATTTTAACGGGAATATTAACCGGGCATTGCCAGTTAAGAAGTCACGTGAAGAAACTAGGGTTAGAAGATGAAGCAAAGTGAAGATTTTGTGAAGAAGAGGACGAAACCTCCATACACATACTCTCGAAATGCCCTGCCTTGCAAAATTCTAGGGTTAGATAACTGGGAGCAGACGAAATAGAGGAGCAGGACCTACCTAATTTGAAGCCCGACGATGTCCCAAACTTTCTTAGGAAAGTAGAACTAAAAGAGCTGCTATAAGTCTGAGAAAACATCAGAGCTAATGGAATGTAAGGGGGACACAATAGGTTTCATAGGTCGCAGTGTACTTACTACCCCTAATTCCAAACATACAACTCTAACCTATCTAGATATTTTTGAAGGTAAGGATGCCTGTTGTCAAACACAGGACCTTTCTGGACATGGCCACGTATTTATTGGCAGTTCTGCAATCCAAATACTTTAGAAGTTTCTTGATTAGCCTGCAGTTTATTTCGTAGTCCTATCTACCCTTAAATTTATCAAGAAAGCATTTCTTGACTAGGTCAATCACCGCTGATGCTGGTTAGCTGTAAAGAATGCCAGATTCCAAAATGGTTTTGCAGACAGCGTTCTTAGAGGTTGCTTTTTGAGTTCCCATTATTGGTGTAGGCTTCGATCAAGGCTACCTGTTATTCCAATACTAGATCTGATGCGATACGTAGTCATTTCTCTTTTGTAGCTCTATTTTGGGGCTCTATTTGAACTACATTGGCATTACAACCCATTGCTAATTTTATATTTCAATTCAGGGATCTGAAATAAACTCCAAATCCTGAACCTTCTTTTATCATTATAGATCCACTGATGTAGATACAAATAGTACCTGCCGCCAATGCATCTAGAAAATATTGTGGTATACTATAATATCTTACTGGTTTGACAGATTTCGAAGATTAATTAATCTGTCGTTTGGTTTAGGCACAAATATAAATTTTTCAAGATTTTGTAGAAAATTTAAATAAGTATTATAGTGTGTGGTCGACTATTTCAGTTTATTGCTTAAGTTAATAACTCCGTTATCAGGAAAAAAAGCATTAACAAAATGATAAGAATAAAAATATTCCAACGACGACGACGATATTAAGTCAATATTAAATCATTCATAGTATCCGTGAAGATGTCACATGAGCTGCGTATTAATGAATATAATTAGATAAATAAATATTATTAAATCCATCAGATATAAATATGAAAAGTAAAAGCAATTACAAATTATTATTAAAATACAAAACTATATATAATATATCAATTAATATATTATTCAGAACAATAAACAACTAAAAGGTTGTATTAACTTTCACTATTTATTCTATAAATTGCAATTACAGCTGTTTCGCTATAACTAGCATCGTCAGATTGACATATTGAAATTACATGTTTGTTTGTAACTAGGTACTTGATGTTGCTAAGTAGTTAAGGCTAGACCAAGTAAGGAAGTAATAAGACATAACAATATTAAAGCCTAGATGTTATTAGCCCTAAGGGATTATCCTGGATGTATTTCCCTCTAAGATCAGTATAACTGTGCAATGATATAGAAAAACCAGGAAAAAAAAACTATATCCTGCTGATCTTTACAATAACTTAATATATTTGTGTTATAATTACGTCTTATCTATGTATAAAATGAAGACTCAATCAAAGTAAACAGTTTAATAGTAGTGAACTTCCAAGATTTATTTGTTCATTAACTACTTTATATTGTTGATCTGCTAGATGTCTTTTGATTTCAAGTTCTTCGAGGAAATCTAAATTTTGTTTTTTATCACAGGTGTGTAATATTTGAATGTCATTAGTGTGTATGAGTGAGTGTGGATGTTCAAGAACGTGTTTGGCATAGTTTGACTTATCTGGTTGTTGTAATCTATAAGCTCTTAAATGTTCATTGAATCTTATTTCAAAATTTCTTTGTGTTTGACCTATATATACAGCATTACATTTTGGACAATTAATTTTGTAAACACCAGATTTTTTTAATTTAGGTAATTTTGTTTTTACATTTAACAATTTTGTACCAACATTATTGTGTGATTTGAATGAAATTATTGCAGATGTTGCAGAAGATAAAATTGTACTAGAAATATATCCACAATATGTAATACTTTTATAACTTTTAATTTCTTTAGGTTGTTGAGGGAATATTAGTTGTAGTGACACTTTCTGTTCTTTCTTATTAATTAATTTATTTATCAAGGATAGCCATTAGATATTGCTATTTGTTTTATAATCTCAATTTCTTTATTAAAATTATTTTTGTTCATTGGAATTGAAAATGCTCTATGTATCATAGAATTATAAGCTGCTAATTTATGTGATATAGGATGATTTGAATGATATGGTATGGTTACATCTGTTTGTGTTGGTTTTCTGTATATTGAATAGTTTAATGAATTATTAACTTTTTCAATTCTCAAATCTAGAAAATTAATTGAATTATTTTTTTCAACTTCTAAAGTAAAATTAATTTTAGGATGCAAGGTATTTATATAATTAAAAAATATATCTAGCTGTCGTTCGCTACCTACAAATCCTGCTAACACATCATCAACATATCTATACCAAAATACAATATTGTTTTTATAAGTAGAATTAAAGATTTTGCTTTCTAAATTATCCATAAAAATATTTGCTAAAATTGGAGAAATGGGACTTCCCATTGGAAGACCTTCATTTTGAATATATACTTTCTGATCAAAAGTAAAATAATTTTGGCTAATGCATACATTAAATAGGTCAATTATATCTGATATTATACCTGGATGGATATTTCTTTCATCTAATAGTTTTTTAACTAGAACTATACATTCTTTAGGAGGTATTTTAGAGAACATATTAGTTACATCAAACGATACTAATTTAGTATTATTTTGTAAATTACATTTATTTAATTTATTTATCAAATCTAATGAATTTTGTACTGAATATTTAGATGTGTAACCATAATTATTTAGAATAGTATTTAATTTTTTAGCTACCTTAGTATTAGGAGTGTTAACATACGAAACTACAGGTCTAATCGGTTTTGACTCTTTATGTAATTTAATAGTTCCATATAATTCTGGACATTGAGGATTTTTATTAATTAGGTATTTTTTATCATAGTCATTAAATATATAATTTGAATTATTTACATGTTCTTTTATTTGGTTAGAAAATTTTTGAGTTGGATCGTTTTTTAGAATTTTGACATTACTTGACATTATGAAATCATTCACTTTAGATTTATAATCTTCTTTTTTTAAAATTACTGTTGAGTTACCTTTGTCTGATTTTGTAATGATTAGGTTATTTTGATCTACTTTATTTTTGATTGATTTTAAAGCTAAAATGTCATTTTTAATAATTTGACTTTGACTTTTGAATTTATCTGGTTTTATGTCTCTAATAAGATTTGCTATTTGCATTTTTTCATAAATGAAATTATTTGTATTAGTTCTTAAAGCTATTTCAGAATCTGTAGCTAAAATTTCTTTTATACTATTTGTAAATTTGGGAGGTATGCAATATTTTAAACCCTTATCTAAAAATTTATTTTCATTATCAGACACCATTTTTTCAAATAATGAAAATAAATTTTTAGATAAGGGTTTAAAATATTGCATACCTCCCAAATTTACAAATAGTATAAAAGAAATTTTAGCTACAGATTCTGAAATAGCTTTAAGAACTAATACAAATAATTTCATTTATGAAAAAATGCAAATAGCAAATCTTATTAGAGACATAAAACCAGATAAATTCAAAAGTCAAAGTCAAATTATTAAAAATGACATTTTAGCTTTAAAATCAATCAAAAATAAAGTAGATCAAAATAACCTAATCATTACAAAATCAGACAAAGGTAACTCAACAGTAATTTTAAAAAAAGAAGATTATAAATCTAAAGTGAATGATTTCATAATGTCAAGTAATGTCAAAATTCTAAAAACGATCCAACTCAAAAATTTTCTAACCAAATAAAAGAACATGTAAATAATTCAAATTATATATTTAATGACTATGATAAAAAATACCTAATTAATAAAAATCCTCAATGTCCAGAATTATATGGAACTATTAAATTACATAAAGAGTCAAAACCGATTAGACCTGTAGTTTCGTATGTTAACACTCCTAATACTAAGGTAGCTAAAAAATTAAATACTATTCTAAATAATTATGGTTACACATCTAAATATTCAGTACAAAATTCATTAGATTTGATAAATAAATTAAATAAATGTAATTTACAAAATAATACTAAATTAGTATCGTTTGATGTAACTAATATGTTCTCTAAAATACCTCCTAAAGAATGTATAGTTCTAGTTAAAAAGCTATTAGATGAAAGAAATATCCATCCAGGTATAATATCAGATATAATTGACCTATTTAATGTATGCATTAGCCAAAATTATTTTACTTTTGATCAGAAAGTATATATTCAAAATGAAGGTCTTCCAATGGGAAGTCCCATTTCTCCAATTTTAGCAAATATTTTTATGGATAATTTAGAAAGCAAAATCTTTAATTCTACTTATAAAATAAAAACAATATTGTATTTTGGTATAGATATGTTGATGATGTGTTAGCAGGATTTGTAGGTAGCGAACGACAGCTAGATATATTTTTTAATTTTTTTTTTTTTTTTTTTTAATTATATAAATACCTTGCATCCTAAAATTAATTTTACTTTAGAAGTTGAAGAAAATAATTCAATTAATTTTCTAGATTTGAGAATTGAAAAAGTTAATAATTCATTAAACTATTCAATATACAGAAAACCAACACAAACAGATGTAACCATACCATATCATTCAAATCATCCTATATCACATAAATTAGCAGCTTATAATTCTATGATACATAGAGCATTTTCAATTCCAATGAACAAAAATAATTTTAATAAAGAAATTGAGATTATAAAACAAATAGCAATATCTAATGGCTATCCAATACATTTGATAAATAAATTAATTAATAAGAAAGAACAGAAAGTGTCACTACAACTAATATTCCCTCAACAACCAAAAGAAATTAAAAGTTATAAAAGTATTACATATTGTGGAAATATTTCTAATACAATTTCAAAAATAATATCTTCTGCAACATCTGCAATAATTTCATTCAAATCACACAATAATGTTGGTACAAAATTGTTAAATGTAAAAACAAAATTACCTAATTTAAAAAATCTGGTGTTTACAAAATTAATTGTCCAAAATGTAATGCTGTATATATAGGTCAAACACAAAGAAATTTTGAAATAAGATTCAATGAACATTTAAGAGCTTATAGATTACAACAACCAGATAAGTCAAACTATGCCAAACACGTTCTTGAACATCCACACTCACTCATACACACTAATGACATTCAAATATTACACACCTGTGATAAAAAACAAAATTTAGATTTCCTCGAAGAACTTGAAATCAAAAGACATCTAGCAGATCAACAATATAAAGTAGTTAATGAACAAATAAATCTTGGAAGTTCACCACTATTAAATTGTTTACTTTGATTGAGTCTTCATTTTATACATAGATAAGACGTAATTATAACACAAATATATTAAGTTATTGTAAAGATCAGCAGGATATAGTTTTTTTTTCCTGGTTTTTTTATATCATTGCACAGTTATACTGATCTTAGAGGGAAATACATCCAGGATAATCCCTTAGGGCTAATAACATCTACACTGTAAAAAATTTATGTAATTTTCCATAAAAAACAAGTTAATATTAAAAAAAAATTTAGTTAAATTTATACATTTTGGCTTATTTTATATAAAAAGTTAAGTAAACTGGAATTTTTATGTAAAATTATACAACTTTATGAAAGTTTGTTCAATTTATTTAAAAAAACACAAAAATTTGTGTAATTTTTGCAAATTTTGTGCAAATTTAGCAAAGTATATTTACTTTTACACAGTTATTCTAAAAATGCAAAAAACAAAATTTAATTTTAAAAAAGTTTGGTAAAATAATGTTAAAAATGTGTAAAAATACATAAAATGTTATTCTTTTTTTTCAAATTTTACCTAAAATTTCCAAAAGGGACATATTTTTACATAAATTGTGTAAAATCACGCAAAACCTTATTTAATATTGCTACGACAATGGGAATTTCAAACAATTTATATAAAAATAATTAAAATGTTGGGCAATTTTAGCAATCAGTTGTACAAATATATATACTATAGAGCTTTATTTAGTGTAGAAATACAGAACAAAGGAGTGAATTTGCATAAATAATTGTTTTCTATACAAAAATTCATAATCTATTATTTACATTTAAACTTGAAGTTATGAAAAATTTACCAAATAAATATTATATAGTATTTTCTAATAAAAAATTATCGAAAATTTTCTAAGAACGTTTAGTTTTACACAATAGATGTAAATGTACACAAAATATGACCGAATAAGGCTATAAATTTAGCTATTTAAATTACCAAATGTGTAAATTTTGTGTAAAAGTATAAAAAAGTTTGTTGATACAAAAGTTGCGGACCAACTCGTATAATTAGACTGACAACGGCCGCTGCGACAGAAATATTTTTTTGCTAAAATCTATGTTTTTATAGCCATAAAACGCCACAAATTTTTTTTCAAAAACATTATTTTCCTTTTTGATAGTAAAAACTAATACAATTTTATGAATTATTTTAAATAATAATCAATTATAGTATGTTGTCTACCAAACCATTGATTATTTAAACTAATTTAATATCAGACCAAAAACTGCAATTCACATCACATCTCTAAATATAATTTTATGAAGTTAATGCTAAATTAATAATTTATAGGTACCTATAAATTAAGTAAAATATTTTATAAACTCTTCTTAATTAGTTTTAATAAGTATATTTTTTCTGACAGACTTTAGGAAAATTATTCTTAAAACTTAAAATTTTAAGCTTCTTATAGTTATTATGGTACTTTACTTTTTTATAATAATTGATAAATTTTTTTATCTTATTAGCGATTCAAATATAAATGTTTAAATAGTTCAGTGTTTTTATACTAGCAGTTTACAATGATCTTATACTTTACAGCATATGACAATAAACAGGTAATTACAGGAAAAAATTCAGGACCCCACTATAACTCTTCGTTGGTCCGCAATTGAAGGGTGCTCAAAAATCCTAACACTTTTAATATATCCAATAAAAAAATGTATGTACTAACTTTTTAATGAAAAAAACTATATAGCTATTAAGAAAAATAACCACATTTTAATTATTTATGTTTTATAAATACTTTATAAAATATAAAACCCTTTTTATTTTAATTAGGTATTGTATAAATAATTTAAAAAAGTCAAATACACAAAATGTTAGTCTTTTTTTTAATTTTAAACAAAATGAGACATATTTTTACATATTTTGTGTAAAAATATACAGCGGCTTATTTAATACTGCTACGACAATAGGATTTTCAAACAATATATTTAAAAATAATTACACAAAATGTTTGTCTTTTTTTAATTTTAAACAAAATGAGACATATTTTTACATAATTTGTGTAAAAACATACAGCGCCTTATTTAATATTGCTACGACAATAGGATTTTCAAACAATATATTTAAAAATAATTAAAAGGTTGGGCAATTTTTGCTATCTATTGTACAAATATACATGGTCAATAAAGTTAAAAAACATAATTTTTTTAAAAATTGTAGCTACATTTTATAAAAAAAAGGGTTGAAAATTTTTTTCTTTTGGGTTAAATTTATTGTTAGAGTGAAAGATTTAATCAAAGTTTTTTTCCAAATATAATGATATACAAAAAATATTTATTTTTTAGCTTCCACGTATTTTTAGAAAAACTAGCATTTAAAATAAAATGACAGCTGACGATTGTATTTTAAAAGCAAATTTTTTAATTATATGTGGAAGTTTCATTCAAACGTTTAGTTATTTATTATTCATAGTAATTTTAGTTTTAATTTTTGTTTGCATGAATCCACCTTAATACTTGAAATTCCCATAGATACCAATTATTTAAATAAAACAAAATATTTAATAATTATAATAAAATACTTTAATTAATATTATAAAAAGTAATTTTTACAAACCTCCCCTGTCATGGCAGAGGTTTTACTGCGCTTGCTCATGTGTGTACCATGAGTAGGGCATGAGTAGTTGCATTTTAGCCGTTAGCGTGTAAAGTGTAGTTTTTGGAAGTGAAAAAGTTAATACAAGTATAGGTAAGTAATATTTATTAGAACATTTTATTAACTAATTAAAATAAATGTTAATTTGTGGTATTTGTTTAGAGGATATAAAAAAACTCGTAGGGATATAAATTAACAGTAATTTTAATTAAATTCGAGGATATAGGAACTCAATCACCAAAAAACTGTTACTGATTAAATAGCATGTTTTCTATTTGGACGATATAATTATTGTGTTGTAACTACTATTTAAAATTAATTTTACTTTGTTTTAAGACTTCGTAAAATCAGTTTTTAAATAAATTTGTTGAAATTTGCACAATTTTTTAATTAATAGTAAATAATTTTTTTCTAAAATTACACATTATTTATGGTTTTTTCCACATTTTTTTTTAAATATAATAATTTATCTTACAGTTACACACATATTTTGTAAAATTACACAAGATTTATAAAAAATTACTTACTATTTATGTAATTTTCTATTATCTTTGCTAAAATAATAACTACAGAAAGATCCATCGAAGAGCAATTTAAAACTTTACCCTCTTAATGCGAAAATAAGTAAGTATATTTCTTTACGTGACAATAACTTAAAAGTCACCGGAAAAAACAAAAATTTTATTTAAATATATTTATGTATGCAGTGTGTCTGTAGAGTTTTAACCCCCTCCCCATTTATTTTTATTATTTTCTGTAATTGTGTGTTGAAAAAAAATCCTTTAACATTTTTTTTTTAGTTTTGTCGTGCACCATTTAAACTGAAAAATTATATTTTTTCTGTCAAAATGTGGCCTGGCCGATATTTATTATTAAGTTATTAAGTTAAGTTGAATAAGGCTGCATTTTGTTCTTTATTAGATTAAATTAGATTTTTAACTTTACGACAATATTCAACAGTGTTTTTTGTGTCAGTTTGATAAATGTTTTTATGTAAAACATATATAATGTTCTTTAAAAAATAATTTACCTAAATGTATTATTAAACAATTTTTGTAAATATTTATTAAGTATGTATAATAAATAAAATAAATTTCTTTTTGATAATTAATAAGTAATTACAAAAAATTTAAAAAATTATTTTAAAGTCTAAATCAGCTAATAATAATAATCAAAAATTGTATTCCAATTTCAAAATTAATTAACAATTATGTGTTTTTTTTCAGATGACAAATATGTTATTTATGCCGCAAAAGAAAAAATTTGCTGTCGGCAAAGTTTGGCAAAAGCCATTGAAGTTAGTTTTGGATTATATTTCATTTTAAACATGAAATATCCAAAAAAACTTGTTTGTACAATGGAAACCCTGTAGCGGTACTGCAAAGAATGTTATGGGTGTTATAGTTAAGTTTAGTTTTAACTGTAAGTAATATAATCTATTATTATCATAACGTACTTTTTATAAGTTTTTTTTATATTTTTTATAATGTTTTATAATGTTATGGCTGTTATAGCTTACGTTTAGTTTTAACTTTAAGTAACATAATATATTCATTATTTTTTACCTTTAATGTAAAAAGATTTTAAAAATTACATTTAAATAAAAACTTTTTTTTATATGCATACCGTTTTTTGATAACCTACTTAGTTAAACATCTTTTACGTAGTACCTTGCTGCCAAAGTTTTATGTAGGTAAGTATATGATACAAATTATTAATATTTTTAAAGAAGTTCAATAAATGAAATAAGCCAATATAATAACAACGTAAGAGACTATAGTTTAAAGTTAATTATTTCTTGTACACAACTACCAATTTTCATACCTAAAATTGCTCACTAGGTACTTTGTTTAAAATGAAAATACTTTTGTGTATTTTGACTTAAAATTTGTTTTAAATTAACAATTTTATTATGTGAGATTACTCAATATTGGTTTTAAAATTAATCTACTATTGTGTATTCTTAATTACGAGTTGTTTAAAATTAATATTTTTAATATCTAAAATTATACATTATTTTGTATAAAACAATACTATATTTGCATATTTTTACTTAAAATTTGCTTTAAATAAACAGTTTTATTATGTAAGATTAATCAATATTATCTTTAAAATTAATCTACTATTGTGTATTTTTAATAAAAAATTGTTTAAATTTAACAATTTTGATAAATAAAATTTCACATTATTTTGTTTAAAACAAAACTAATATTGTTTATTTTTATATAAAATTTGTTTCAAATTAACAATTTTATTACGTAAAACTACTCAATTTAGTTTTTAAACTTTATCTTATTTTGTGTATTTTTGTTTACAATTTGTTTAAAATTACCAATTTTAATACGTAAAATTTGACAAAGTATTTTTAAAATTAAACAATTTTTGTGTTTAAATACAAAAAAGTTTATTCAAATTTACACAAATAATATGTAAAATTTCGCATAATTATTTTCAAAGTAGTACGATTTTTGTGTATTATTAGTCCAATAGTTATTAATAATTACACAAGTTCTATTTAATATAACAAAAAATTTGCTTTAAAATTACAATTTTATTGAGTAATAATAAAAATAAAATTACATAAAAATTAATAATAAATTACATATTCGTTTTCTATTTTTACACTTATATAAGATTATGTATTTTGAAAATTACACATACATTTTTTGTGTAATTTTACATAAATTTTAAATTCAAACAACACATATGTAAATTTAAACATCACTTGATAATTTCAAATATTTTGTGTAAAATTTCATAAATAGTTGGTGCAACTTTTTTCAATAATTTTTTGTGTAAAATTTTTTTACAGTGTAGGCTTTAATATTGTTATGTCTTATTACTTCCTTACTTGGTCTAGCCTTAACTACTTAGCAACATCAAGTACCTAGTTACAAACAAACATGTAATTTCAATATGTCAATCTGACGATGCTAGTTATAGCGAAACAGCTGTAATTGCAATTTATAGAATAAATAGTGAAAGTTAATACAACCTTTTAGTTGTTTATTGTTCTGAATAACATGAATTTTCACACAGTAAGGGTTAGTACCATAAATTTAATTAATATATTCTCTCAGTGTAAGACTTGTTGACGGCTTTTAATGGTCCGCTGTATTCTGTTGTGTGCAGGAGTCTGGGGGTTATTTTTTGCGGCAGTTTTTATATAATTCATAAAGTCGGTGTCTAGTGCAGAGGCGGAGAGTCTAGGTTTTTATTTGGGGCAGTTAAGTATTAACTTTAGATATATCTTTGTTTCGGTAATTCATTTTTAATAATTTGTTTACGTATTGTAATTTTTGCCCTTATTAATTGATAACCTTAAATTAGTTACATATATTATGGCAGCGTTTTGGAGACCTTTTAAATCAAAACATGGAAATCCAGATCAAAATCAAAATTCAGAAGATATGATATCGCCAACAGGTGAGGTTAGTAGCGAATTTTGCAATAAAGATTTACACATTCAGTGTCAGAGGGTTACTTTAAATATGTATCGGTGTTTGAAACATGAAGATAATAAAAAATCAGATGCGGTTATAATAAAGCGAATTAATACCTTAACTATAATTTCTATTTACACTATTTCTCGGGTTATTAAGCGCGGTGACGTTATAGATCACTCGCAGGTACGGAAAAACAAAAAAACAAAATTTGTAAATGTTGACGATGCTGCAAAAGATGTTATAAAGCGAACGATTTATAATATATTGTAATAATTAAATATTCGATAATAGTATAATGAGCATTATCAACAGAAGTTGTTTAATATTAACTTAATCAAATAATTTTAATATTGTATTATTTTATTGTATATTTTGTGTATGTGTAAGAAAATTTTAAGTTGAAAATTATTTTATTATGTAATGTATCGATATTATATTTAGTACATAAATATGTTATTTAGAACTTAGTAGAAACTTCGCGAAAATTGATTATATAATGTGTAAAAAAAGGACAGATAATGTGAAAAAAGGAGACAGATATATTTTTACTATATTTCATTCTGGAATGATCGATGATAGACTAAGTAAGAATGTCTTGTCATAAATAGGAAAGAAAGAGATACACATATTTTCCCAGAAATGACTAATCTCTAGAACAAAAAAAAACGAAGCTTCTAGAAGTTTGAAACCTATAAAAGACTGAACAGAGGTCGTTAGAAGGGAGTTTATTATTGGAAGTCAAAGAGAGAAGATCAGTGAGTGTGAACAGTCAGTTAAAAAGTGAACAAACAGTTTTTAAAGTAGTTATAATAAAGTGACGTTAAAAATACAAAGTAAAACAATTATAAAGTAAAACAAAGTGCCAAAAGTGACATCGAAAACTAATCAAAAGTGAAATTAAAACATTTTCGGTTGATGTAAAAAAGAAGAGTACTTACTATGATTAATACAACTAAAGGAACTATAATCCATCAACACTAAAATTTGAGGAACAAACAAAGAACAATAACTACACAAGAAACTAATCGTCTAACAACACTTCAGTTTACCAAAATCGCAAATACCACGTATCACTTTGTTCGTCTCCGTTTTTCATAGATCAACTACAGATTTTTCCACCAATCAGGAAACAGGACTTTACATATCAAGGTCAGATAAAATTGTAATTTTTTAAAAAAAATTTGTAGTAGTTAGTTGAATTTTATAATTTAAAAAAAAACAAAGGAATTTACTTGATATTTAATAATTAGTGTATTTGATAATCTTACTTGCCATTACATAAACAACATTGGTTAGTTTAACTTAATTCACATCAAGTAAGTTCTTTTATAATTACTAAAGGCCTTTCTTTTTAATATTTTTTCTAATTAGTTTCATTATTAAACTTTCAACATTACTGTTTTAATTTAACTATTTTATAATAAATTTATAGTTATAATTAATCAATTTTATTCAAATACCTTCTACCTAATAACCCAATAGAAACTAGCATAACCAAACACCCCCTGAGAAAAAGATCTTGTTGCTATTAGTACATTTAAATAAGTAATATCAATCTAATAAATAAATCAATCAAATCAATAAACTTTCTCTCAAATCATAATATTCATTACAATATATTAAGAAAATATTGTACTGACTTTAGAAATCGTTCAAAGGAAAATTACGAGATTATCCTGATTATAATTATAAAAGGTTAGAAACTTTACGCGATATACTATTAGGTACTTTTAATGGAATCGGGGTCATATTGTTGTACTCCGTGAAGAGCATTTAGATAAAATAACGAAGTATCGTAAATTAAAAAGGCATATAGTATACCTGAATGAGACTTGGTTTGACACACATGATAATGTTCAGTATGGCTGGGTAGATCAGTCTCAAAAGTGTAGTTTAAATGCGTTACTACTGTCAGCGAAATATATTAAGCCGACTACCATGAGGATATGACTGCAGATTTA